>JAHZNI010001097.1:0-10287 GCA_027744415.1 Seira ritae
AAAGCCTCCGTCAAAATCTTTCTGGAGATTGGGAGTAGGGAGCCGGAAAGTATCTCATCATCAGAAAGATCAATGTTGTCTTTAATCGTCACCCACTTTTGTAATGTTAATTCATTCTCAAAACAGTCGCGGCATCGGTATACATCCTCATCCATTAAGTTGATTGGACCGTCATATCGATAATTGGATTTCCAACCTTTCTTGATTACCTTTTCTGAGAATCAAGATTTTCCATACGTTCAAATCACTAATTCATAACGTACGGACGTTCGGGGCACAATATTTTTAAAAAAGGTGTGATGTGAGATATAATATTTATTACAACATCAATAAATATGCATATACCTTCTGATGAGATTTCATCACCGTCAGCCTCATCTTCATCTCCAGCAATGATGACTGATATCTTGACCTTGTCGTGAAAGCGATTGTGAAGGTTCTGAAGGATATTAATACCTCCGGCATGTTTAAGGGTCAGAGTACCCATGGAGCTTGACTTAAAACTATTCTTCAAGTACTTAATCATCAATATACTGAAAAGATCACCACTGTTAAGATCGCCCCTGAAAAGATAATTAATTAATGTTATTTTTAACCCCGGTCATAAATAGATATACATACGCAAAATATAAGGTAAGTTAACAGACGTAGACCTGGCTTCTCCTGGAAATAGCTCGCAAATGAGCTTTTCAGCCACTTCATCTTGGCCATCGTGTCATGTCACTGAATCTCTAATAGATTCTCTATGTAAACGTTCACGGGCGACTAACTTCACTTCATAGTCCCAGCAATGATCAGTCTCTTCATCACTATCCTCACTGTCTCGATCGTAGCATTTGGGCGAAATATCGAAGCAGTCGAGTTCTACTTCAAGTTTGTTCATCAGTACCAACTGCATTTTGGTTTCTCTTAAGAAATCCCGTCTCACTTCCGGTAATCCTTCAAGGATTATAAACACAAAGTTTAATTGAGTTTTAAAGGACCAACGGATATTTCAAAAAATCTCAAGCTGTCATGCGTCGGCTTCTCAAAATCAAAAATTCTGTCCGACGAACTCAATTCAATTCAGCTGATTTAAATGGCTATATTGCTGCCCTGTTGACTTTCGAAAAGAAACCGGACGCACGGTCAAAGGTGAATAATATGAATAACAATAGGCCGCGCAACCGTGGCCGTGCGTAGGTATGAGGGGTAGCTTTCTCCCCAACAAATTCTTGATTTAACGTTACGAGATAATTACACTCCCGCAGGCGCAAAACCGTTCTACGGCGTCAATTTAACCGTAATTAAAATGAAAGATTTTATTATTATTTATTATTGATTTTTATTATTGAATTGTACCCGACAAAATTAGTTTGAGTTCAGATATTGGGGCAATGTAAAAATATTTAATGTTTCAACCTTTTTAAAACATGCATTTTTTCATCCATCCCGAATATATAAACCGTAGCATATTATCAAAAACTTTTTCAAATTATATGTATGACTTTAAATCACGCAAACCTATTTGTTAACCTTTTATTTTGACTCTCTTGACTCATTCATCACACCAAATTCAGAGAAGAATCCTCTTATTTCACTCAAAATCCTCCTAATGATACTTCTACATGCGTGTCCCGGTATTTCATCATTTTTGCTCTTTCCGGTTTAGTGCAGGGACATAAATTAGAGCCCAATTAGGAAAACACACATTTTGGGTAAGAAATTTTATCTGCCTGAGAAATAAAAATACACAAAAGAATTGCTCCCATCCCATACAGTCAATTTACCAATGACTTGACTTCTCAACGAAACGGCTAATTTTTCCGCTAGATGTGATGTGTACCGTGTACCCATAAAATATATTATAAAATATTTGCCTCCCTCTTTAAAGTGAAAATCATAATTTTCGTGTTCACACATCTGCCTCTATTTGCTCAACAGAAGAGAATTGCAGTCATATTTTTCGTTTCGCATAGGTGAAAATTATATGCTATTTATTTTTTTCCTGTTTATTCCATACATTCGATTAATCATCTCCACAATAGTTTGAAGCTCTTTATCTCATGCAGTTAGTCATTCCATTTCCTCTCATTTTTTTAACAGACGCCTTTCCTTTCTAACATAGCGTGCAACGTGAAATAATATGCAGTTCCACAGTTCACAAATATGTACATAATACTACTATATAATTTTCATATGCTTTTTGGCTTTGTTTGTTTTACGGAATTTATGATGAGAGTACCCAAAAAACCACAACCTTTCTTCTTCTTCTCAAGTCAGATCAGAAGAATCATTTCATATCACATCACAAGATCATCATCCCCCTTGCGTAATTACTGTAATTGGGCTTGTTAAATTGTAGCAATTTGTTAAGGGATTTTATGAAATGGTCACTTCATCCGTAATTGCCCTCATGATCATGCATGTGCATGCAGCTGAAGCTAAACGAAGAGGAAGTCTGAGTCTCGCGCATCAAAAAATATATGAGAGAATCCATGTTTGAAGTTTTTTCTTGTTGGCTGATTGATAATAATGAGGTAGGTATTGGCTGCCACTAGAACTGCTATCTACTACCCGTTCCTATGTATTGGCATGATTCCATTATTGCGCAATCTGTTGCCCGCTTTTGCTGTCTTTGGCTTGGCTTGTCGGGCTCATCAAACGAATGTCGATGGACGATGATGTGGTGACATGATAAATGGCATAGGGTGCTTAAAATTCCACCGTTAATTGTAGGGCGCTGATGGGCCACAGCTCGAATGTTCATGTCATTTTCAGCAAACATCTTGGGTGATCCGTGTGATCTCATTGATTTTTCTCTTTTTTCCTTCTGCAAAAAAATAAATAAATTTATCTCGAGCGTGCATGAACTCTGCTGAGGCGACCCACAATTTATCAGTTTACTCGTAGAAAAAATGAGAGAGAGAGTAATGCATACTATTTAAATATCGTTTTCCGTTGTATTTATTCGCAATTTGGATGTTATTATATTTTTTCATTGTTAAAAAAGCAGTATATAATTTTTTTCAGTTCGTGATAAGTAATTTGGCATTGTTCCCCCAGAAAATCTTGCATGTCTACGTAAATTAGTATTGTTTACGATGAGCTCATGTCAAGGAAAAAAATTGTGAATGAGAACAATAAGTTATATATTTTTCTAAACAATCAGAAAAACTATAACTAAACTGCTGCTGCTATTATTTAAGTGAACAGCAATACAGCTACCAACAAAAATCAACTACCAAGTTGAGGAGTGCTGCACGATGCCAAAATGTCAATCATATTGAGGATCATTATTACTGCCTGGCCAATCCAATGCAATGTAAATTGAATTTGTGGTCAGCCCTTTTGTCGTAAATATTCAAGGGAAAATAAGCAAATCATTATTGTTCGCTTCTGGGAGGGTCTTCCTATTAT
The DNA here is from genome assembly GCA_027744415.1 of Seira ritae. NCBI lineage: Eukaryota > Metazoa > Arthropoda > Collembola > Entomobryomorpha > Entomobryidae > Seira > Seira ritae. The sequence continues at coordinate 3,400 of JAHZNI010001097.1, forward strand.
GTTCATGTGCATAAAATATCCGATGAAGTCTCACGTTACCCCAAATCCGGATATTTTTTTCGCGTGCACTGCCAAAATATTTCAACTATGTTATATTTATTATTTATTCACTCAAGTTTTAACTATTTTTGGAGTTGTTCAATTAAAAAATATTTCTTGAAGTCTATGCGTGCGGGCTGGACTTTTCCTGGCTTAAAATATGATCTTTAATGCATGTTTTAATATCATTTTCCCCTTTGTAATTTCTTTTATCGTAGCTCACAACACAACTCACCCTATGTAAATGATCCCACTTCATGTGTCACATCTTCAGTGTACCATTCACATCCTATTTGAATACATGATTTCCCATATTCCACGTTTCTGATATTTTTTGAAAGAAGTTTTCACTTTCACGCTAGCTCCAATTTTCATATTCGCATTCGCATCCCAAATTTCATATCTAACATTCTTTAAAGCCATTATGCATGATTTTCTGTTTAAAAGAATCTGAATAAAAGCCAAAGATTTTTATGCTCTTCCATTCTGAAAAAAGATACAACACCAATTCTAGTAATACAACTTGAACTACCATACCAAAAAAATAATGTAAAAAANTAAAAGAATCTGAATAAAAGCCAAAGATTTTTATGCTCTTCCATTCTGAAAAAAGATACAACACCAATTCTAGTAATACAACTTGAACTACCATACCAAAAAAATAATGTAAAAAATAGTAGCTGACAGCTTAGCATGAAGTCAGTCAAGCAACAGCAGGAATCAGATTTATTTATTAGCTATCCTTTACTACATGAGCATGAGCATTCATGAAAATTTCATTGAAACATGAAAAATATTAAAAAAGAATAAGCAAATATGTGAAAAAATGGAGCTCTTCTTTCCTCCATATCGTTTCGCTTTTGTGAGGACTAAGCAGGGGGCACGATGTCCATTTGCATAATCAAATAAATATCAGCAAAGGAACTCTTTAAAACGGAGTCTTTCATTTGGAATTCAACTTTTAAACTTTTTGGCTGCTCTCATCTCTGGTTGGAAAAAAGATAGAATTCGCTGCTTCTATTCTGGAGTCAAGATTTCGGATTCACTTCTTGACTTTCTTAAAAACATCTTATTTCACCGTAATTTATGAAAATTCCTTTCGTGACAGATGTCCCATTCAATTTTAATTTTTTTGGAGAGGAATTTTGCATAACATTTTCCTGGACAAGGAGACAAGCTATTTGAATCATTTGCGTAATCATACAGTACAGTTTCATAAGGGCATTATACAATACCTATGATGTCATTTTATAATGCATTATCTTATGGATCAAAAGAAAATTACAGAGACTTCATAAAAAATAAATTTTGTGGCTCCTCTCCGAGAATTTTCCTTTAAATTTCAGATTTTTGTTTTATGAGGTCAGTTTAATACTTTTCATTTGGTAAAATATTTTTGAGCTAACTTTTGCGTCAAATCTTTGCTTCGCGAAAAAATTTATGTCCTCCTCCTCCTTAAACTTTAGTTAAGCTAGTGCGCAGAAAATGATGACACAGTTCTTTTCCCTCCACTTCGTTCTCGCCGCGGACATGACAATGGTGACAAGTGGGCCATTTTTGCTAAAACTATCCGTGTATCTATCTACAAATGCATGTATGTATTTCCTTTACATCTTTCCGATTCAAAAATTTTTCTCGGGACTTCTAAGAAAAAATCATAAGTTCCGAAGACGCTGTAAAATTGTCAAGATTTCTCTGGAAGGAGAAGAAAATATACTCAATTCATCTGGAAAAAATAGATAGGATAGGAATAGGATAGCAGGGCTTTCTTTCCCGTCTCCACTCTCTGTTTTCACTTTCAAAAAAGAGGAAGTAAATTTTTTCTCTTCGTTTCCTACTTAAAAATACAGAAGCCTGGGAAAAATGGCCTTTTCTCTTTAGCTGACAAGGAGATAAACGGGAGTTGAAGTGAAAGTGGCTCTTCTCTCTTTTTTTCTCCCGTAGTGCTCCCTACGGACTTAATAGTCCACTCTGGACCAGTTGACAGTTTTAATGGCTGTCTTCAGATCCTTTTTTATGCCTCTCCTCTCTCCATTCTTTTATTTTGTCTTGCGATGCGATGTCGCAACTCAAGCTCGCATAATATCGGGGATACTACTTATTTTGCTGTTGCTGCTTTTACATGGACTGGACTGGCTTGGCTAGAAGGAGATAATGGAGTGGCATCATCGTGAACTTTTAAAAAATGCTTTCACTTCAATGAATAGTTCAAGTCTTAGAAGGATATCTTTTGATGGAAATTCCATCTTTAAAAAATACATTTTTACTTTGAAACTCTGGAAAAAATTCATTTTGTATTATTCAGCATTATCGTCACATTTCTAAAGTCTGTAATCCGGATTGTCTTCGAAAGAGTTGACAGGCTTCTGGAAAATGCTTCTTTTACCTTAAAAACAATTTCAGGGTTCAGATTGGCTAATTTGACTAAAAATACGACAAGTAAAGTACACCATTTTCCACAATTCCAATCACTTAAGCCGAGTTACTTTTCATTTTCCAAAAAAAAATTTAAGATTCTCAAGCCAGATTAATCCATCAACCTGTCCTTCAATTTCAATAAGTAAGCTCGAGCTTGAATCCCAAAAGCTAGAAGGATACCTGGAAATAAGCTCCTCAAATGTCTCGCTGAAGTGCCTGGATAACTCCTTTTTTTACTATTTCTCTTCGCATAATTTGAAATTTAAAAGGTATTATGAAACTTCGCCTTATCTAATGCATCCAATCGCAATCGGGAAAAATACTCCGATGACAGGTTGCCATTCAAGCCCATTCCTCCTCAACACCACCACCAGCACCACCACAAAAGCAAGGAATCTTTTCCTTTATGAATTGAGCATGAATAGAAAATATCTACCTGTCTATCCATTTATCCCATTTTTTTCAAATCTATTAAACCAAAAGTCAATTTCACTTTACATTGATATCTTTTGAAAAGAAATGAAGGCACTTTTCTACATAGTTCGCGAGAAGAGAGGAGAGCATCCACATCCACCTGTCAAACCGTTGTTTGGTGGGGAAAACAGGTTGACTCATGCCAAACTCAAACCAACTCTGACTATGAGGATGAATATTTTTTTCCTTTGAAACTGTCATGTCAGTAGTGGAGTGGAGTGGATGAAAAGGGATTCAAATTCAACTTTCGATTTTAACAATGAAAATTATGAGTATTTCTTTCCTTCTTGTGTTAAGTAAGTGATTTCACATTCTAATCCTGTTGTAGTAGACGGTAGGAAATTGCTCTACTTCACCAAAACATCAATCTCAAATAGTATTATGTATGTAATCCATGTATATAATATTTACATGTGTGCTCGTACTCAATTCAAGCTGGATATGATATGAATTACTTTTTTTCGATTTTATTTATTTCAACTTCAAATTCTTGTATGACAGTTCAGTGGAATCATCTTTAGAGAGGATAGAAGGATGGTCTTTAAACTGAATACTTCATGTTAATTCCCTGTTTTAGATTGATTGCACGAGTGGATGCTTAGAAATACTAATGTAGATTAAATAACATGTGGGGTCATGAATTTTTCATGAAATTATGGAGAACAAATTTTTAGCACGAATTTTAATAAAAACTAAAGCTACGATATGAATTCTTATGAAGGGGCTTAATTGCTTTCGTTGTGCAATTTTCAATGCAAGCCTTGATGACATGAAGCATCACTATTTACTAGGATTGTTCCAATCCAAAGAGGGTATTCCAGTTCCATGAAGACAAAATGTCCGCCCGAAACAATGTTGATGCATTTCCATTTCCACATTCCATGAATTCCTTTGCATTTATATTATTATGTTATTTCTACTCACAGGTTCCTTACACAGTACATCTGCACTGTAATTTAATTTCAGGTGCCCCTCAAAACTCAGTTTTGGAGTCCGGATATGAATTCACCAAAAAGCCAAATATGAATTTAACAAATAAAATCTTTTAAAATCCATTTTTTTCTTTTCTGAACAACAACTTTTTTTATTATTCACCATTAAATTATTATTATCATAATAATAATCCTTCCTCAAAATTAATTTTTAGCATTAATTCTTCCTTCTCATCTTAATATTTCGTAAATGAATTGTTTTTTCAAGAGGGATGATGATGATGCAGACGACGACAATGATTTCACGTAAAATGTAAACCATCATCATCCCCACTGTCGATATCTTCTTTAAAGTTTTTTTTGACAGTTACAGTAGTAATTTAATATAATAATTACTTTTTTCTTTCCTTAACATTACCTACTTACCCTAGACGCACAAGTAATTAGGAGAGCTTTTTAATTAAGATTACGTACGCACGTTATATTATATTACGTTATATAACTTTTATATCTTGGATTACATTTTTCCCTACGAGAATATTTAATTAATTAATTATATTTATTCGTAGAGTAACATTTAAACTTTAATCCTACATCTTGTAAATACGTAAATCAAAAAAGTCGTGAATACATACACAATATATTTACTTTTACACACTTTATATAAGAATTCCTACAAACTATACAAATACAATACACATTTTTCATATATACCTATATATAGTTTTTGGGAGTATGGATAAAATCGAGAGAGTATGTGTGTACGCATTTTACGTATAATAAAATTCCTCAATTACAAATTACAAATACAATTACATACATATTACATAACAAGAGATTTAGGTAATCATCATTCGTAATTAATGATTTTTACAGTAAAATTTATAATAATAAAAATTCTGTTTTTTCCCTAAAAAAATCTACACTTTCTTCATTTGTTGCAGTAGAAGTAGTAGTAGTAGTAGTAAACGTAAAATACGTATATTCTTTTGCTAGATGAACTCATCTTTTCCCAAGCATTTGATTCTGTCTCTTGTTTTGTATTTTTATGTCGGGTCGAGTGAAAGTCAAAAATTTCTTTGAGTTATCAACGTAGCACAGTAAAAAACAAGAGTAATTATGACATATCTCCGATTTAACCAAATCAATATTATTTTTGTTGACTGCCTAACATGCTATCTAGTAATTACGGAAATACCCAGGACACTGGATTACTCAATTCCATCGCCTATCTCAGCAAAACTCATGATAGCCCTCAAAAGTAAAAAAAAATTCTCATAAATTATTTTAGTTCTCCCACAACCAAAAATAATTCATTCATCGAAGCTTGATTAAACAAAATACCCTGTTCACGCACTTTAATCATATTTGCTCATGCTCATTGAAGAAACGATTTGCTCAAAGAAATTACAAGAAGAAGCGCTGACTTCAAGAAAAGACGAAAAGCCTAATTTAATATTGCCTAATTAAATATTTTCCAATTTAAGTAGGTAAGTCATCGTATATCCATTTCGTCACAGACAGACAGTTTTCTTTTGATTTTACAGAGTTGAAAGTGTAAATAGTCCTAATAAATTTTTTATTTGAGAAAGTCCTAATCATATAATAGTATACATTGATTGAAAGCGAAAGATTTCTTCTTCATGTGAAAAGTGTTTTGTTTTGTCAAGAATTTATAAATGTTTGCATTGCTTTTGGATTCTTAAGAGCTAATCGTATATCTTGTGAAGTCACATTGGTTTTCTTTAGAGTGTCACCGAGGAGAAAGTATTACATTGTATGTAGTAGTTGCAGTATTAATAGAAGAAAAGGGGGAAATTGCATCTACATTATTCACGCACACCGCACAAGAAATGTATTCCAGAGTAAAAAGCTGCTCTTTTCAAGTGAAATATGCAGTTTTGCTTTTTTGTAGAAAAATTTGCAGGTAACAAATTCTCATTAAATCTAAGTAGTTTTTTTGAAAAAATTTTTCCTTTCATAATATGTCAATTACAAACTACTCTTGTTTTAATTAATTTATACTGATCATTGTCAGTCGTCATCTCAAGAAAAAAAGAAAGTTTTCGTGGAGGAAAATATAACTACGAAATGAGAACACAGGAAACTGATTCTATCTATTTCGTTAAATATTTTTTTGGCAGTTTTTGAAATGAAAATATCTAAACACATTTCATGATTCTCAAGTCGCCCCACTAAACTCACTACTCACATCTCAGGGTAACAAAAATTTCGGGGCATTATTCGATTCGATGATTTATTCCATAATATTTTTGGCCACGAATTAATTTTTTTTCTTCACGTCATCGTCATCTTTATCGGCCATATTTAAAACAAATTTCCGAATGAATGAATAAATTGAATAAATTTTTCTCCCCTATGATTAATTTGATTCTACGTGTTTAAAGTCTAAAATTAATTGTATAATATAGTGATGATAATATAGTCTAAACCCTAAACTTGGAAGATTATTGACTTGATCGTTTCATTTTCCTGAAGAAGAACGCGACGCAACACTTTTCATTGCTCGCTCATTCATATTCCTCATTCATCCCTCTTCTCGTTAATGATTACACCTACCTACCTACCCTATTTACACCTGAATTTACGATACAACAATTTTTCTTTGCCTCCTAGAAAATAAATTAGGTAAAAATAAAAAAAGATATTTATCCTCACTTAAAAAAAAGAACGTGAACGCGATCATTCCGCTCGCTACCTATATCGTAATCGTAATCGTCATCGTCAAAAAAATGATTTCTCCTACTCCTTTTCCCTTCTTTTTGATTTGATTGTTTCACACTTGGACTTGTTTTTTTACCTGCCTAATTTAAAACTTGATGTATGTATTGGTAGGTAGTAGTTAAAATGGTGTGTCGGTAAATTGTAATTCAAAATTGCAGTTGTAAATATTATAATGGTAGAGATAGTACACGGTACTTACGAAAAAAACATCTTTCTTTATCCCATTTCATATTAAATTAAGTTACTTTTTAGGGTAGAATTTGATTTCTTTCTTGATTCC
>JAHZNI010001098.1:0-18911 GCA_027744415.1 Seira ritae
TTGGGACGCATGTCATGTAGTAATAATACAATGCATTATTTATATGCAGATCATCTCAAATAATCCAGACCAGGAGATGAGTTGAAAATGTGATTATGATTGAAAATCGCCGTAGACTCTTTATTAATTTAGACAATTGCGAATGCATCATATTCACAGGTAATTTGGTGACAAGATATTAATGCATACATGAAAAAAGTACAAGAATGAGCATACCTATCTAGCCGTGTATGTAATTGTGCAAAATTTTCAGCATTTTTTAATGTTACATCATCCTCAAACTACATAACATTTTTGAAGGTCTTTAACAAAGATGTCCCCTCCAAGTGAATTATGATATTTTTTTCCATTTAATCCTGTGAGCATACATGCTGGCTGATACAAAATATGCAGTAGTCAAAGTGTCTCTCCCTCCCTTTCAAAAATCTCTGGTGGGAATATTTAGGTCATTCTTAGGCACGGATACATGAATAATGCATGATATCTTTATTGTTATTTTTAAAGTGGAATAACGAAAAATGTACACATCTCTTTTTTCTTTATCTTTATCTCTCAAGTAAGATCATTCGTTTGCAACTTTTTGTTGATCGTTGCGAATGAAGTGAAGTACACTTTACGTAAATTATGGTTCACCTTTCAGTTTGGAAGCGAAAACCCAACACAAAGTCAGTCCAATGTAAAGGCTAAGGGTAGGTCAGAATCTGGTAAGTACGTTACCGATGGTCATGTTCATGCATACCTTTTGATATTCTTGATAAATATTCACAATTAGATGTAAATAGGACACGAAATTTGTTTTTATATCATCAAAAGTTTTAAAAAAGAATATGTATCTGTGTATTGGGCTTTTGATCATTCATACAGCACACCAACAGACTTAATTTATTTACATTCAGTAATTCAGTATTCGCTTTTTATTTGTATCGCATCCTGTAGAGGATGACATTCATTCGTAAAATCATTACTTGAACTTGAAAATGTAAAAATGTATCTAATCGATAATGCATGGCCTCTGGAAAATTCTTGGAATTGCATAGGTACTATTAAAACGTATTCAAAACATTTCCTCAAATTGGTCAAGATCACTATCATGAGAGTATTAATTCCGGATAGCGACTAAATATATTTCCACGCATTGGTCATCTTTTGAAATCATGCTTTTTGACCTCGTAACTACCGGTTAATAATAAAGTCAGCCTTAGGACTGGTACTCGTACTACTCTTCCTTAAAGAAAAATACATTCACCTGATATTTTTATTGCAAAGTCCTGCTCAACATATTCCTATACTCTGCTTGTCTGATTGCTACTTGTTGACAGTCAGTTCAACAGAATTCATTTTAATTATGCTGACCACACAAATACAAAAGGAGCGTGTGCAGAGCGCAAAGAAAATCATATTTTTTATAACTTTTGACGCTTCCGCGGGTATTGTCTTTCGCACAACACCACAATACCGTGCCGCGTTTTACCACCGCTGGCTCTCGCCCCGCAGCTCTTAATTATTAGAGTTTGATTGTTGTGGAATATGAAAGGATGATACCTACCAGGTGTACACAACTTGAATCATAGCACCTGATAAGACTCAGGATTACATGAATGGTAGCATCAACATCAAGCAAAGCGAATAATCAGGAGAAACGGGTTTATGCCATGCCACGTTTAAAATTTCTTATGCGATGCATGTCATGAAGAAACACTGTAGCAGGTTTTTTTTCTTTTGCAAAAAACCTAAAAACCTTAAAGACCGTCATCATTATTATCATCATTCCTTGATTAAAATCTCGGAGCTCGGACGGAACAGAATGAATATGAAATCATAAGTTGAAACAATACCATAATTATATTTAAGCTCATGTGAAACCAGTGACGGTGCTATGTCTATCTTATTATTACGAAGAACACTTTGTGGTTGGTCGGAGATTATGAAATGGGATTTTCATATGCAATATTTTATTCCTCATAAAATACGTACTTTTCTGGTGGATCGTGGTTAGTTGTGATTGTGATAATTATGATAGAGCCGATCGAAAGAAATAATAAAAAGGAAATCGCCCGCCCGATGCCTGACAACCGCAATCACACATGCACAGTTAACCCCCCACTATAGTAATATGGAGGAGTATCAATCATTTTATTCTTTCTTTTAAAAAATTGCATAGCTGATGCTGTAGCATTTTCTACTTGATTCGAATTTAATTTATTGCGAAATTATACCCGTTTACCTAATACTACTGCTTTTGTTTTAAATGGATGGATCAAAGAGAGGATGAATGAATCCAAGATTGGATTGGATAAGTGATGATGATAACGACTTTTCTACAAGTTTTCTAGCACTTGTTCTACCTGTGTAAATTAGATAGGCGTTTTTATAGAAATAATGAGCAAAGACGGGTTTTTGCGGAGGATGGATGGTAAGACTGATAGTAGATATGTACATGGGTTGGGTATTAAGTTGTCTGCGTCTGAGGTTCTTGGGTGCACTGCACTCTACAGATACTACTGACCTGCAATCAAACAACAAAGGGGAACAAGCATCATCATGGTTGATATTTTTGTAAATAAAAAGCATTTTTACTACGTAGGTATACACTAGTTTGGTAAATGTACAAAAAATCTGATTATTAAATAAATTAAAAGCGAGAAAAAAATGCAATCACCCATGTCGTGCAAAATTTTGCAAAAAAGAAGATAAATACATGATACCATGCTTAACGATAATTAAATTATTCAATGGAAAAGAAGCTCTAGAAATACATTGGTGTATTTAAAGCTTTGCAAACATACATTCATGCACAGAATGTCGATATATAGATATGCATACCTATACGTGCATACTTCGCGAACGCAAATAATAGCAATACTTAAACTGCGCACGCACCATGCCCTACGCATCCAGTCACGCACTTTCCATCTCCATTACTGCCAATATGCCCACTTTTGCTCGTGCACATGTTTGACAGCATAAATATACTTTTTTGGAATTGCAAGTCTTCTCTCTTTGAACAACAACCATAGCCTTCGTGTACCATGTTCCATGACGTCTTATTCGACCGACCGGACCGACCTGACTTACAAATTAGACTTCCAACTTTACGCCAGCATAATCTTGTGGCGGTTCCATGAAATAGTCGGAGTTTCTAGGTGAAGCTCAGGACTTTCCTCTTTGTTCCAATTTTCCATAAGCTTCCCTTTTACAGAGTGCATTGCTCCTGCTCCAGTTACGATGCCTCGGGGACGTTCAGCTTCTCTTGCTTCCCCGTTCCGCTGCACGATGGGGGGAGCATAGCTTTTACTGTTGCTTTGTTACACGTTTATGTTAGGCACAATGGAAACACAAATACATGCAGCAAGAACTGATGAACTGAACGAGCTGCTAATTTACCGTTACCTTTTTGTTGCGTCGGCGACGACAGTAACAAATCTTTGGAAAGCATCGGAAAATGTTTTCAAAGGTACTTACGTTAAGCTGTATTGTATTTACAGACTCGTCATCATCAGTTAAGAGGCTTACCCACTTCAGCAACATCCAAACAATTTTTTGTTAGCCCTCTCACAAATTAAAATATTTTCCGAGCGTCGAGTTGTTCGATACCTAAAAGCATGTACAAACACGTTTTGTATTACCAAGGATCCACTCATGTTTCCACGGAGAAAAAATCCGAACGGAAGACTTGCAACACCACAACAAAACCCCAAAACATTTTACAACCATGATCATGAATAAAACTGCTGAATGGTCCTCCAAAAACCAGTGTATTCGCCAGCCAACACAAAAATTAATTGGAATGCACGAGTTGCAACACGACCTTACCTTTAAAAAGTGACGTGTTTGAGGAAGTTTTTTTAGACTTGGTTTATATTTGTACCGACCAAGCACCGACTGATAAAAATTTATACATTTTGGACACACAAATCAATGTCAGGTAGTCAGTCCCAGCTAGGACTGCAACGTGAAAACGGATTTAATGAGATAAGAAAATTATGTAACTAGATCAAAGATTATTTGTAGAGAATTCTATTTTTTATGGAGAATGGTCAGAAACAAATAATGCATTCTTGAGGGGAACTGAAAAAACCTTACTGGAGAGAAAAAACCACGAAGGATTCATGGTCAGGCTTATTAATATTATTAATGAAGCATGTATAACGTTTTAAATTATGTATAGTTGATGACTCCAGAGTCCAGAGGCCGTAAAATGGTATATTACCAGTTAAGTTACTTTTTCAAAAATTTGATTATAAATTTATCGAAATATTCAGCAAGCCTATGCATGAATGCGACTGAATGAATGAAATGAACATTGATGCTATGACATCAAAGCGCTTATCATGGATTATGGATACAGAAACAAAAATTGCGGGATCCCATTACCCATCAAACCGAAGAAACAGGCATTTCCTATTCTCAATCATTCCAAGTTACTTCCGAAAAATAACAAGTTCTTTTTTTACCAAAACTTACATGAAAGTGATGGATTAACGCATTTGGAAGCGCTCTTTTAGAAAATTTCATTACTTTAATTAATTACGCCTTCAGACAGCTTGTAAAGCTTGAAATCAAATCAAGCAATGCTGCTAATGTACTTCTGTAAGTACCTATGATTATAATGGCTGCAAAATAGAACATATCCGAATTAAAGTGAATTCCTCGCAAAACCCTCGCTCGAAGCTCTACAAGAATTCCAGCTTTGGTAGTGGTAATTTCTCATCATGACATCGTACAAGCACAGCAGCAAAAGCACACAACAGAAAATGCTGAGGTCTAAACAAGTCCAGTAATAAAAGTTTTGACTGAAAACGCCAGAATGAAAGAGAAAATTCGCTCGGGTAATTGGAACTTTCTCTTTCGCAACGCTCTTCTACAGCTTTCTACATTGGAGCCTCATAATATTCGAAAAATATGATTAAGCCTACGCCAATTACCTCTCTCATATTCTCAAATTCCCAATCCCTTTGACTCGGCACTTTCTTTCTATTTAGCGCAAGTGAACAAAGCGTCAAGTATTTTTCGTACTGATTATGTTGATGAGGTTGAAGACGATGATGATGAAAGGACATATCAAGAGTTCACTTCAACTTCACAATTTTTCATGGAACATGCAAGCCCAGTACTAAGCACGCCACCACACTGCTCTCTCATCAAGCGAAAACATGGCCTTCAGCGAAATTAGCAAGGAAGGAACGAATCCAATTCCATTCCCTCGTTTCCCTTCAGTCCCTCTTCCTCACCCTTTCATTTTTCATCTCTCCGTCCATATTAACCGGATATGGTTTCACAGAGAGAAAAAATAACAGAAAGAAATGATTATTTTCCCAGGAAGAAAAATATATGTATGCCTTAACATAACATAACATAACATTACACCACGTTTACTTTCTATAACTTTCATGAGTATAGTTTCCCTCAGAATAGAAAGTTTTTTTCATAAGCCTGCATATCACTGGAAATATATAATAATAATAATATGCGTTTTTATTATTATTCTCCCTTTTCCGCTGTTACACTATGTGGAAAGAAATAAGCTATGTAAGTGAAGTAGTCGAGAGGAGAGATGCCTATCCAGGAAAGCTTGTTAGCAAGTGTGTAAGTAGACTTATCCTAAAATTAAATATGTAGTAGGATTGAGCCATTCCCTTTCTTCACTTCTCTCTCCACAACCCATCCTTTTCCCTTTCTATTCTGGTGACCGTAAAAAATTATATGGGTTGCTAGTGGAAGTTCGTAAAAATAACTAGTTCCCCGTTTCACTGGAGCCAGAAAAGGTCACCATTATAGTTGGAGAAGAATGTGTGTTTGCTTTAAAAATTGCACAATTTTAAGATGCTCTGCAAAAGGATGAGATGCGGGTACGGAAATTCTTGCGTAATGAAAAACTAAATACTTGCATTTACGTCATCTATTTTTTACCATCTATTTGCGAATACAATTTGCTGTCGACTGTTGTTTTGAGCTCATCCGAAAGTTTTCGGATTTGTAAACTGTCTTTATCAAAATACTCCTTCAATTTCTCAAATTACGCAATCCACGAATGTTTAAACTCATAGTATGAACCCACTTTGACTCAGAGACAATGTCTCTCTCTTTCACATTTTCTCTGACTTTGGCTAATATCTATCGTGTCACTGAATTGGCGCCGGTACCACACAGATTCACAATTTTATAGATTTCCGGGGGATCTTATTACACTTCCGTTATCTCCATTCCCGGATGTTAATGCTTGATGTAGCGACCTTTCTCATGCAAAAAGATTTGTACGCTCCGCTCTTCAATTTTTCCTCTGAACCATGTAAAGACTACTTGAGGAAACTCCTGTTGCTAACGCTCTAAAAAGCAATAAAAAATTCAATCTCAAGACCTTACTCTCTTGTTCTTACTTTGAATTTGAACGCAAATCCAGTTTGTTTTATTCTTAAGATGATAAAAAATTGTCTAGAAATAGCTTTAATATGAAAAAGACTCATGATACAAGAACATAAAACAATTATTTTTTTGTTTTTAAAAAACCTCATACCCATTTCGGATTTTTTCTCTCTCAGTCCAATTTCATTTTAGAAAATAAAACATGAAAATCGTACAAAATGAAATGAGAATGCTTTCAGCTTTCTTCGCAATTTTATTCTGAAAGCAGTAATATTTTATTCATATTGCCGATGTATGTAAAAGTGGGGAAAACGCAACAACAAACTACAGATATTATATGGCTTTACCACTCGTCGCTTATTTTTTCAATTCGAGTCAAACGGTTACAGTTTTCATCATCACCATAATCAAAAGGAATCGTGCAAAATGGAAAACGTGTTAACCTAGAAAAAACTTGTAAACTTTACCCTTCCTTCGATAAAAGTTTTTCCTTTCAACTTGGAGTTTTTGTTTGATCGTGCTCCTAAAAGTGAAGTACATACTCTCCTGTCAAAGCTCCACCACTTTTCCTTTAAAGGGCCTCGAAACTCTTGTAAAAATGGTATTTTTTATATTCATAGTTTATGCCCCTCGTCTGTCTCTATTGCGATGTCTGAAAGTGTGATTTAGATTCTTTGCAGAACAAAATCTGCACTTTTTTCTGACTCCTTCTCGTTAAGCCTTTTCTCCCCTGCACTCGAGTTCAATTTACATTTCCCTTTTTCTGAATGAATACAAAGCTTAACTGTAATAGATATGATACGACTTGACTCGCACTCTTACAAAAGAAAATTTTCTTGAGAAATTCCAGAACTCCAGTTCCGCTTCAATATTCATTTATGTTTTGGAGTGTAGTACGCCCTTAGTATGGACACCTCTCTTCAGATCGAGGTCGAAAACACGTGAAATGATTTTTCCTGACTCCATCTAGAAAAGTTTTGCATCGGCCACTTTAAGCTGAGATCGAGATTTGAGAGATCTATCTAGCAAAAATAGGAATCAAAATCCCACTTGTCTGGAAAGAACTACTCTCAAGTCAAATCGAATATTTTTTTCCTGTTTTCAACTCAACGTCGGTATTTTCCTTAAAAAAATTTCATACGTGTTGTCAAACTATCCATCCCTCCACATGCATAAATAAAAACCAATCATAGCAAATGAGTTTTAATGCGGATGAAAGGGTAGAGATACGTATGTACACATAGAACCCAAGTTGAGTTTTCAGGCTCAGACTCTTCATCCTATGTACATCTATTTTTTACCACTGAATCCGCAACCACTTTCCCATGGAAAGAAATTGTTACTTCATTTCATCAAACAGGATCCTCTATTTCTACGAAACTTTTTTCCCAGGAAATCCACGAAACCGACGAGTCAGCCAGAGAAAGCCTGCCTCTGCCTGCCTCCAAGTACCTGAAATAAATTTCGCCTATGGTTTATATATTCCTTATTTTCTTTCAAATACGTGCCTCCAGCAAGTCAAGTCTTTTCCAAGTGCACAACAACGTGGGCTTTTTTCCATGTGGCATGACATCTTCCATCTAAATACTAGATTGCCATTTTTGTGTCATCTTTCCTCTTCATCGTCATCTTCATCTCCATTTTTTCCTCATGAACATTTCGCTTCACCCCCAAAGAGACTCGAAGTAGAGCCCTTTCCACTATTTTCCGTTTTCTTCGTTTTTTTTCAATTCAATCCTATCATCCTCTTCCCATCCAAAATAAGTTGCTCCGGTTTAGCAGTAATAACATCAACACACCAACTACACTACAGTATCACTACTACTACTTCTACTGCATTGCATTCTGCAAATTTTTAGTGAGAGTGAGTCAGGGTGGCATCATTTCATTTCAACTTGTGAAACCTATCCTACCCTGCCTAGCATCGCTGTAGGAAACTACTCAAGTCAAACTTCCACATCATTCCAAATGATCTGTGGTGAAGGCAGTGGCGCTCTGGCTTGGCGTCTACCCATTCCCACTATGTACTTTACCACGTCTTTGCGTTTTTTCCTTCTCTGTATTCTATCATCCATACATTTTATTTTTCATCCTAACCTCTCGTTTTTTAAAATACGACATTTCACAAAAAAATATAACTTGTTGTTCTCTTCATCTTATTTCCGCTTCTTCTAGTAGTAGTATATTATATCAGTACATTTCTTGGTGCCATTCCATCTGCAAATAAAGAAGAGAAGGAAGAAGAAGAAAAAGTAAAAAGAAAACTTTTTCTTTATCGATTATCATCATCATGCACACTCGCTCCACTCCACACACACATTTTGCCGGGCAGGAAGGAGAGAGAGAGACTAAAAAAGCACTCGACTCTTCTCTTCTAGACTTATATACTCCTCGCCTCCTCACCAAACTTTCTCAAGCCTATACACATTTTTACAGCTTAAGTTTAGCTCTGAGGCTTATTTTATTTTATGAAAGTATTACAGTACTTTAGAGCTTTGGCTCAGCAGCAGCAGCAGTGGCAAGCGAGGTTCTTCTTTTTTTCTTACTTTTCCCCAACTTCAGTATTCCAAACATAAATACCATGAACATGAATGCAAAAAGGAACAGCTTAGACTCGTAACAACTCTTCAGCTTTTAAGTTTTCTACTAGAAAAAAAGCAAATAGAGCTACAGCTACAATATCATGTCATAGTCAGTCATGGCACACCGTCACTATCACCACCGTCCTTCCCTCCAACCCAACCAACCGTACCTACCTACCAACCTACTACCAATTTTTTCGGCTTTGGTGTTGCTGAAATAATAATAACAAAAAGAGAAAATATCTTGTCGTGTTAAGTTCGTTTTTTTCTTCTTCCAACTAGTTCCAACACGAAACTTTTTTGCCATATGACACCAAACTTACTAGGAAAAGAACATGAATACTACACTCGTATTTGGTATTAGCATAGCATAGCTCTCGCTCAATGCATACATAAACTTGTCTGCTTTTTTAGCTCTCTCTCTGGCTCTAGCTGTACCTCAGTTAAAGCTATAGTAGTAGTTTCTCCCTCTCTCCGGGAAAACCGACATTTCCCGTAATAAACTTCGTATGCTTTTCTCCATATCTTCGGTTCTTTGGTGGTGGTTATTCCATCCATCTACACAAGTCTTTCTTCTCTCCCGTCTAATCTTTCCCGTGTAGAGAAAACATAATACGGGATTCCCTATTCCCTCTTGTATTTTCCCCTTTGCAGGGGTATCGCTGCTACAACACTCTCGCTCTTTCTTCCTTTTTTTCACGGAGTCAGAGTCACAGTCGCTCCGTTCAAATAATGATGATGATGATGACGATCACTATGATCACGATGACGACGAAACAGAGCTGAGCTGAGGAGGAGGAGGACGATGATGATGATTATCTTTTGTTGTGTTATATCAATGTACTCCACTCGACTCGACTCCAAAAAAATCTTAATATTTCCAGTGTGCCACACAATGCAATCCTTTAAAACTTCTGTTTCACTTCCCCTCTTCTTTTCCCTACTCCCAGTCTCTCCGCTGCACATTACTCAGCTCAGTATCGTTCCCAGCAGTAGTGACGGTGCTATCGTGGTGGTAGTGGTATGGTCTATGGTGGCAGTCGGGTTTTTTATGCTCCCAAGGAAATGGGTGAGATATCGTAGAACAAAAAATATTTTTTTCGAATTGTCCCCTTATACTTTTTTACTGAGAAGAGAAATAAACTCGTTTTCGCTGTTCCAAGAGAGCAGTTTTCGCTAGTCGCACAAAACACACACACATCACATCATCATCATCATTCCCGTTGGAAAAGGAGAGAGAAATGTATAAAATCGAGTAAAAAGGAGAGCAGGCCAACAAAAAAGATCTGTCTTTCCAAGTCAGTCTCTTTATTTGCATTGGAGTCATCGCATGAAAATGATCAAAGGAAGAAAGTGAAAAGACAAAATGGAAAAATCTCAGTGTTTGAGTGTTTCAATCTAAAGACTTTCTGCAACTGTTTGCAGAAGTAGGTATAATTTTGGACAAAGACAACCTTTTTACAGAAATTTTTTCAATTTTTTTCTCGGTAAAGTGCATTTTGAGTTTGACCTTTCCTCTCTTGAAAAAATATTGCTTTCCCGTAAAATTTGAGATTACAAAAGAGTATTGGAAATTCTTGGTGTCAGTCAGTTTGGTCGGTCGGTCACTGTCACTTTTTTATTTTAACGTGTTACTTTTTCTCTGGGGAAAAATATATTATGCAAAGGCAAAAGCGCCAACCTTCCGCAATAACAATAAAGCAAAGTAATTTATATTTTTGTGCTTGCGCCTGTGACGACACAGAAGGATAGTCATTTGCCAGTCAGTGCAACAGCAGTGAAAATAGCCTGGCCAGGACTGAAAAAAGTGGTAAACGTGTACATTGCATTTTTCTCAGCGACGATGATGATCATCATCACAAGTCTTTCCTTAACTAAGTCTATGATGGTTACGGAAATGGAGATTGAAGACATAAAAATAAGACTATGCAGAAGTTGCTGTAGTGCAACAAGTTAGATGCATTAAAAGTGCTCCGAAGCGANTTACGGAAATGGAGATTGAAGACATAAAAATAAGACTATGCAGAAGTTGCTGTAGTGCAACAAGTTAGATGCATTAAAAGTGCTCCGAAGCGAAAGGTGAAACACTTATTTGATACTTTTTGGAAGAGATGTTTTCCTCTCTGTAAACATGTTTACGCAACGTGAAAAGTTATGTAACGGAAAGATTTAGTGCGAGAAAAAATGGGATAAAGTTATGCAAGCGAAAAAAAGAAGTCTTTTCAAGTCAAGTTTATTTCATTGTCCATCACATCTAGCGGTATTTGAGCCAAACAAACGACGACATCGAGAAGGACTTATTACACTTACAAAAGACATAAACAATTGAGGACTTTCAGACAAAAATTCAGATTTTCATCCCGGAGATTTCAGCTTTTCACCAGGTCAGTTAAAATACAAAGCGTGTCTTGTTTTCTAATTAAGATCAATAAAAGCATCTAATTTAATTTGGTAGAAAGACACGCTTCCCTAAACATGTCTCTGATTTCGTTATTCTTGATCATTTTGGGTAGCGATTATCTTGTCACAATCTGTAATCCGCGGTTCCATCAGCACCTGCAACCCCCACACATGCTTATGCATACCATCCGCAAGTATTGATCCAAGCTGCGGCGATGCGAAGCTTTCTCTGAAGAAAGTGAAAGATAAGTAGAAGGAGCGAAGCAATTCCCAGTTCCAATTAACCAATAAAACAAAAGATATTGGTAAAGATACGACGCGAATTCTGGTCTACAGCAGGAAATCATTATGTATGTCCATGGATAAAAAAACAGTCGACTTTCCTCGTTTCCGTGCCTGTTTGTTTGCCATGCAAAGAAGGCAAGGAAAAGCATTCTTTATTGAAATTGCATACGAGCCAACTAAATTATAGGAGCGAAATTGAAAAAAGGCAGAAATAACGATCTCCTAAAAACTCATAGACATTCATAAAGTGATGCACAAATGTAGTCAAGTAAATAAACTGAAATGGACACGGTAGTGCACGGCCATGTGAACTATGAGGAGCGAGTATTTAGCGAAGCTGTTATTTTACCTTTTATGACATGCTATCATGAATCCTCCTCATCATCATCATTCCTCCTCCCGGTTTTTATTGGCTTTTTCATCTCACTCACTCACTCTCCTAGAGAGGAGGAAATAATGGAAACGGAGAAACAAAAGTTTAATAATTTTTTCGGCGGTGGAGAGTTTTACGTCCCTCGAGTACATTTTCATATGTACATATGTACTCTCAGTGTGCAGAAAAAAAACGAAAATTGAGCGAAGCTATTTTTTGGAGGCAAAGGCATCATAAAAAATGATGATGTTGATATTTGACGTGACGCAAAACGTCTGCTACTATTCCACCACCGATTATTGCTGAAATAGCTGGGCTTTCTGTGGCTTTTTTTCGGACTATGTATGTACTATACTACTACTACTACTGATGTGATGTGTGATGAATGCATGTACTTACATACCTTTTAGTCAGATCCTATTCATTTTCACGTAATACACATATAAATAAATAAACAAGGACTTTAAGAGAACCAAAGCCAAAACCCTTGCTGCTGCCCTCAATAAAAAAAGACTAGAACATGGTTCTATAAAAGCTATGAATAAACTTGGCTTCTCTCTTTTCGCATCAATAATATCATCATCGACTTCGACAGCCAGCCACAGAGAAAAAAATTTTCTCGTGAAAAGAGTGTTTCTTTGCTGACGACGTTGGGAATGCAAACACTCGAAAATGAGGAAACCGGGCAGAGCTGAGCTGGCATGGCAGGAAAGAACATACAGCAATAATAATGTTTTTGTTTATGGATGATTTGGCGGAACAAAAATATAATAAGATGGGTTAGGCTTGGCCTTTCACCAGCTTCAATTTATTTTTCAGTGAAGGCTATGCAAACAACACTTACACACCCGCCGCGTCATAATGTACTCAATATCGACATGATATATATTATGCGATATTACATGATATCCCTTTGATAATCGACATTGAACGATGGCTCCCGTGTTGATATTCACGATGGTAATGAGGGGTGACGAAGACGTCACTGTGCGTTAACGAGAAATCTAATATGACGCTTTCTTATTTTAGGAAGGGAGGAAAAGGTCAGTTGTTCGAAGGCAACCAGCGACGTCATCTACAGAAGAACATTCTCTGCCCGTTCCAGGAGAAGGTTTGTACTTTTGGAATGAGAAATGTGCAAAAAAATCGTGTCAGCTGGCCTGTGAGCGTGATTGAATTACTCAAGCGGAAGTGAGCATATGTGACGGGTTTACCGTTTCCATCAGGAAAAGTTGAGCTCGTTGAATATTTCCGCAGACGTTCTTCAGGAATTCTTGTCCTATGTACATACAATGTGATCATTTATTAAGGGAAAGAACGTGAATATTTTTTTCCTCCAACAAATCATCAATAATAATTTTTCCGGATACTGTAAGCTTTCGTTTCACCTTCGCAATGGGGTGCAACGCGAGTAACCATCCTCCGCACAACAACAATCCGAATGTGCGTAGCACGAGCTACTCGATATTTCGGAGGTGTCGCCGCCGCAAGAAGAACAAAGAGGAGCAGAATGACGAGTATAATGACGAGGAGCTGAAGAGAAAAATTGATATGATGTCTGGCGTGACGGGCGGAGCGGGTGGTGGTGGTGATGATACAAATAAAGACATTAATTTTAGTCACCATGGTTTCAACTTTCTGGGGAATAGCTTCACTAAAAGTTATTTTAAAGGTGGAGGGAATAATGGCCAAGGGGAGTTTTTTGAGGATGGGGAACAACAAGATGATCTGAACAATAAGAATAGCAGAGCAGGAGCTGGAGGGAATGCAGGTGGTGGGGGCAGTGGAAATGGCATTTTTTCCAATGTTCCGTTGCTAGCTCAGTCGTAAGTGACAATTTTAAATTTTCCTTCGTGAACAAAACAAATCTATCTTTAAAATAATGTAGGTATGAAATATATTGCTGAAGTCAAAATCCAAGACAGTTTTATTCATAGAAAAGTTAGTATTAAATCTGATGCGCCTTTGAATGTCATCCCTTAAAATAATTTTATTAATTAATTATAGCTAAATACGAATGAAATTCTATGCTCCTTACATTTTACATTTCGAGAGATACAATCATCAATAATGCGAAAACGAAAAGAGGTTCAATATCAAGTTCAAAATCAGGACAACGTTGCAAAAAATACATACCTACATATGTATGTAGAATAGAATGAAGCCATCAAAATGTATTGCTGTAAATGATAATGAACTTACTTTTAATTAGCAATTCTGTTTCTAACGAATGTACAGTTGACTCCTCTGATCTAATCAATACATCATGAAAGGAACAACTTCATTTCTATTTTAGTGCCACTGGCAGGAATTTTACTGTCGATAAATTCACTAAGCCCTTGAAATCTATAAATCATCATTACCTCACATTGCTAAAGCGTTACTACTACTACAACAGATCAAAAGATCCCAAAGAACAATGAATACTGTTACAAATGAAGAAAGAATTTGCACAGGCATCTTTGCAAAGTTAAAGTAATTCGAATTTGAAATGATTGATGATAGCAGGTGAATAAAAAAAATTACACGCCGAGCAAATGCAAAAGGCAATACAGTGCAAGTGCAGTACATTCTCAATTCAAATCCAATGTGATCTTCTCTGCTCGCTTGTCTATGTCAGACTAAAGGGCATCATATCATAATGCATGGATGCATGCACGGCTCGCTTACTCTTTTTTCGCCTGTGGCCTTTTGAAAAATCAGGGGCTGCGAAGAAAACCAGTAATTATCTCATTTTTTCTCTCTTATCGTTGCATCATTCATCATCATCATCAACATTCATGGCGTATCTTCGCCAAAGTGAACTGATTTTGCACTTTTTGCATACATAGATACTCTCATCCACATCTTTCTTCGACTGGCCAAAAGTGTTATCTTGGGACAAGACCTCTACCCACTCGCCACAAAATGCAAAGTTTTGTTTTAGGCAGGTGAGCAGGCGGCAGGCAATTGCACTACACTTGACTTTGTTGGCTGATACTACTAACACAGAAGTTGAGAGGAAGATTACATAAAAAAGTTTTTTATTCTCGCATCAATCCTTTCTCACTCCTACTCACTTTGCAGTTTGTATATGCCTATTTTAATGTATCCGATTGATTCGTAAAGAAGATAAGGGATTTTTTTTACCTAAGTGGTTAAAATGCTAGAAAAAAAACGTTACTTTCTTGTTAAAGGTCAGAGGTTCATCTTCCCTGTACAGCTGGCATGCCATGCTGCAGCGATTACATAATAGCCAAAACAAGTACATACTTTTGTATGTACATGCCTACGTATCAAATCATAAAATAGAATCTTTAACAATTCAACGGTTCTTCTTACTTCAATTTTGAACTTTACTTCATCAAATCCAATTATTCGATGCATACATACACACACACGCACATAATTACGTATTCCTTTTTATTCCAATTAGCGAGAGAGTGAAATAAGCAATAGTCTATAGAGTATTTTTTTTATTTTGCAAATTCTCAAAGCAAAAATTGTTCTCTCCGTCCCTCTAAAGAAGAAATCGCCGTATCATGATAGGCATCTCTGAAAACGTGTCGTACAGTAAGAAAAAATTATTAATGAGAAAAATACATATTATGCTCTTCAAGTCTTCAGGTTTGTATTTGGTATGCCTACTCACTTTTTAATTTGAATTCAGGGAAGGTAATGCATTATCCTATTATATTCTCCCACCTTTACTTTTAACAAACCTATCAAATTACTTTTTAAAAAACTCGTTTCGCATAAATACGATCATGTGGGCATTCGATATCCTAAGGGCCCTTTGCGTGGAGCTCAGTATGTAATATAGCATTCGCGAAAATGCAGAGGATCGATAAATTCGATTGGGTTGTTATGAATGATGACTTGGATCAGTTCGGCTGCCATCTTGTTCGGTGAATTGAATGCGTGATTGATTGACGATAAATTGATGATGGATGTCGTGTACAGTAAAAAACGAAATGGATTTTTTGGCAAGGCAAATCTGCAAACAACAAGATAAAATATTATCAATTTCAAGAAGCCAAAGTAGGGTTTGGGTCACCCCTTACAGAAAGGCTTCTTTATCACGTGCATTCTTGAACTTGATTTGATTTGATGATAAAAATGGTGGGATTGGGATACACTCATACACTCGCACACGAAGTATTGCGAAAGGCAAAATATTATTTTCTTTCTAGAGTTATCATAACACTTCACCATTGTCATCATTATCATCATCCTGTCGAGGATACACTCGCACACGAAGTATTGCGAAAGGCAAAATATTATTTTCTTTCTAGAGTTATCATAACACTTCACCATTGTCATCATTATCATCATCCTGTCGGTATTCCCTTTTTCAACCAATTTCAAATAAGGAATAGGATTTCGATTCGAAATCTCAAAGGACTTGACTTGAACTGACTCGTTTCTCCTGTTTTCTTTTTTCAAATGGGAAAGGTGCTAATTGCCCTCTTGCAAGTTACATGTTTTTGCAGAGGAGGATGCGCAGCGAATCCGTTCTTTACACAAAAGCAAAACGCAGTAACAACTTTTTCATCTTATTTTTTATTTTTGCTCTCAGGTCAACATTGTCCTATTACTCATATTCGTAATTTTTTTTGCAAGACGTAAAATGGATTATGTACATTGAATTGCGATTGCCATATTTTTTTAAAATGCAACCGTACAATAAAAAACGTATCATTGTTATTGCAGCTACTACTGTAGAGATACCGTGAAGTGGTATTATTTGTCATTCTCATTCCAACTTTTTTTAAGGTCAATAAGATGGAAAATGAAAATGCATGTAGGACCTTTTGTAGAACGGCTTTCTGAAAAAGGAGATTATAAAACGAACGATGAACAAGTTTATGCATGCAAAATAATATATTTTTTGCTCATGTCGTTCGTTTTTCTTTTGTAGATTTCATTTTTCAAAGTGGTTGCTGTCTTGCTGGCTGCTGCACCACACCACCAAATACAAAATGTAATCCTAATAACAAAGACAAAATCATTCGTCGAAATTAATTTGAATATTTTAAAGTTGCTTAACAAGTTTATCCATTCATTTGAAAATGGTTGGTTAGTTTGGTTTGTTCGGTTGGATGGACTTTCTTAAAGCAATTAATTGGCGAGGTGAATTTTCAAAATGAATGAATATGAATACGAATCAATCGAATTGTAATTTAATTTTTTTCCTCTCCTTTTTTGAAGTCATCATTTGAAAATGGATTGACAGAGAATAAGACTAGACAGTAATACCTAATACTTAAGCAAAGAGCCAAGCCACAGAAGAACAAAATTTGTATCCTTTTCAACTTCCAATTTGCCAATCGCGCCCTTTAAGAAATTACATGATTCTGTGGCTCAAATCATTATTATTACGAATGTATCTGTTTTATTACCTGTCAGCCTCCCTCCTCCGTCCGTCCGTATGTAATGTACGCTCATCGCGCATCACATCACGCATGCATTCAATCCAACATACGTATTACTGCTGCATCTGTCTATTCAATTCAGAAAAAAATGAATGTTTAAAGTTAAACTCCCATGAACTATCAACCCTGAACTTTACCTACGCTCTACGCTTCAATTAATACTTGCATAATGGCTCAAGATAACATTGGGCCTTACATGATGAATATCTAATTTAACCTTTCATAAAAAAGGTATTTCATAATGCATACAACTTACTACTACTAATACTTCTCTTAAAAACTGTTATACCTAGACCTAGGCCTTGCTCATCTACAAAGTCTGACTTGAGTCTGCCTCTGCCTCTCTCTTTGCTCCGTCCGTGTGATTCTCGAGGAAATCTTCCCATCTTTCATAATATCAAACAAATCCTTTAGACTTTTTGACGATGATGACGATTGTGATATGCATTGTTAATCAGCGTTTATTTTGCGCATAATAAAAACTTGTAACAGGACGTACTTACATGAACAATTTAAAAAAATATAACTTTGCTAGATTCGAAAATTACATAAAAATGTGAGGAGACGTTCCCTTCTCAAATTATTGCAATCCGCAGAGCAGCTGAGAAGAAGCGTGTGTCTCTCTGTGTGTTTAAATTCTTTTAACATTCGGTCTTTAGTGGACTCTCTGTACAGAGGTTACTCATGCAATTGTTTTTATTCTCTGCATTATTCACAGTCATACAATTACAACGCAATAATATTTTAATGTTTAATTCCTCTCTTTTTTTTCTCCTGGCAAAACAATAAAAAAGGAATAAAATGATATAACTGTAAAGTTGCATTGATTCTACTAAATAGCAAAACTCCAATAGTGAGCAAACAAAGGGAGAGGCCAAAAGGGCAAGTATGGGTAGGTAGTCGGTAAAAACCCATGATAAACCAAACGCAATGCCTACAAGCATCCGCTCATTTTTTGCAGAATATGTTGCGCAATCGCTATAATCGCACAAAATGCATGTTTTTTTAGAATTTAGTTTAGCCACTCATAAAAATCTAAACATGCACTGCTGCATTGTGTTGTTTGTTGTTCAGGAGTAGGTAATACATCACAAAACCTAAGACAATAGTGTGAATGGCAAAAATACCTTTGCAAAGTGACACGCTAATGATGGGCTTTATTGTTGAAAGGATTGGATAAATTTAGGGGAATAAAAATAAAAAATGCCTCTAAGCAAGTTTTATATTATGCATTAATAATGCGTTGTTAAATACACTACTATCTATCTATTTATATGTGCTTTTATTTAACAACAATGTTTTACAAGAATTTTTTTTGCCTCAAGAGTGTTTTATTTACAGAGTCGGTAATTATTTTTACTTCCAGAGATTTATCAATGCGGAGAGAAACAGACCTAACCAGGTATTGTATAATGTGTTCATTAATGAAATGAGGAGGAAAAGGCGGGATTCGCATTTCATTTACCATTTCAAAGTTCATGTGAGGTGAGGTTG
>JAHZNI010001099.1:0-11896 GCA_027744415.1 Seira ritae
TCTTCTTGGAACGGGCTCTTTCAAGAGGAAAAAGAAAGCAAAACATGATGATTGAAAAGAAGGAGAGCAAAAGTGAATGAAGAAGAAAAGATGGAGGAAAATTAAGAAAAATGAATGATGAAAGTTGCATGCGATGTCATACAATATGACCATATGGTCATTTCATATTTTTTTGCTCTCGCAGTTCCTATTCCTATCATAAATAGAAATGATAGAAAATAGACAATTTGCCGCACGAATGCAGAAATAGGAATGATCTATCGGGAACTGATAAGAGGAACGAGTGCAAATATCAGAGAAAGAATTCTAGTATAATGATTACAATTTTTTTTAGAATTACGGGGAACATGTGACTATATATTTCTCCGAGAAGACTTATTCTCAAGATTTGAATTAAGCACGGAACATTTATCAAAAAGACATCTGCTCTCCCCACCAGAAACAGTAAATAGGAGTGGCTTGGTCGTCGTTTCGTTCGGTCGGTGTACAAAAAGCAATAAGAAATTGACACATGGGTGGATAATCACTACTTTTTCTTGCACTTTGTTTAGTTAACGGGATTTTTTCCTCTACTCTATCTTGTTTTAGCCATATCCCTCCATTTTTTACTTTCTGGAAGGAAAAAATAGTTTAGATGAGTTTTTGACAAGGTAGAAAAAACCCGGAAATGACAATCATCTTTTTCGTCATGTAATTACTATTGTATGGCTCGTTATTTTCTCTCGGATAAAAAATGGAAAGGTTAACGAACTATATTCAGACGAGACTCTTGTTATTATTATTTATCTTGTTTGTAACATCATCATCGATTGCATACCTACAGCATAGCGTTGTCAGAACAGATAATAATAGGTAAACCAGAAGACAGGGTTTCTTCTTGGGAGGGTAAATAGTCGGTAGTCTATTATCTATACACTCTATAAGCTTTGAGCTATTCCTATACATATATCATCCAATTCGATGTCAAAGTAAAAATACATATGTTGCGATTTCTGAAAAAAAACCAACCTACGCCTATCGCAAAATCTTTCTGCAGGAGAGAGATTAGCTAAACTTATGACTATGACATGACGCATGAACCTATCAATCCGATTCCTAGGTTACTGAGCTAAAGATACATAATACATATATGTATCATTATTCTCCGGAGACAAAAGTAGTGGGACCATGACCATACTCCGCCAGAGTTAGTTATGAACTGGGAACCTGATGAACCATGGTCATTGAACATGTATTTCAAATGTACTTACTACGCAAATTTTGCTTGAAGTAAATTTTATGTACATTGGCGAATGCATACTGAAACGATGCACACGCACACGCATTTCTAAATTAACTAGTACTTTTCTTGCGCGAGGTAGACTGCACCGTAAAAAATCAGTTCATGAGGAATCCCTTTTCTCCGTCATTTTCATTATATCATCATGCTTAACATAAGAATAAAAATAAATTCGGATATGTAGAAGCATGCATCGTTTTTTCCCTAACGGATGCCAACAAGTGCATTATTAGCTTTCATAAAACAGAACAAAGTAACAATATTTTAGGAGAGTGGTCTTTTATTTTATCACTGCCACTGTCGAATTACGAATCGACCATCTTTCAGAGAGGAACATTTATTTCGTGATAAATTGAAGTGTCCACTGCTCACACTACTCAGGCCAGGCAACAGAAAAGGAAATATTTTTTCCCGTAGACAGCGTTGTTATTATTATGAGACAGTCGTCAGTGGCAGCTGCCGCCACCGAGTATGTACTTAGCTATTAAATATTGTGCAAAAAAACTGGTTACATTATGACTATGACTCTGACACAGAAAAAGATGGTCTATAATATGATATGGGGAAAGTGGTTCTGCATGAGCAAAACAAAAAAAGACAAACAAACACTCCAAGTAAAAGTATCATATCTGTGCAGTTTGGAAATGTCAAGGTGCATTAAGAGCTCAGGGAAATGATGTCTCCCGGCTCCCGAGCAAAGCAACACAGCAGCATTATATCAAGACTGACATGCCCATTTCAAGAGAGAAAAAAGTATTGTCTAGAGGGGATACTACTACTACTACGCTTTAGTAGTGAAGTGAGATGCATTTAATGCTTTTGCCTTTTACAGAAATGATGAATTGAATGATTCTTCTTTGGGAAAAACAAGAAAGTTGGTTGTTTTGCAAAAGGCCCTTGACCGACTAAAAAAGGGACAACGGACGCGGGCGGACGTGGACTAGGTCTACTCTACTCTACTCACTTAACTCAAAATATCTTTAAGCTCTCCGTTTCCATCTGGATCTCCTTTACTTGTTTTTAATGGCAAATTCTCAGGCACAACAACAAAGTCGCGACAAAATAAGATTTTATGAGGAAACTAAATCTTCTAAAGTTTTCCTCGTATTTCTAACGATGTCAATTCAGGACATATTTAGCACGAAAAAAAAATACTCAGCCAAGCCAGCCTAGCCTGATTCTCTCGTCTTTCCTTCTGGCAACTTCATTCTTGGAGATGGAGTAGGTAGGTATTAGTTTTGTACCAAAGGAACTAGTTGCTGGAAAACTTTTTTCCCCTATTTTTCATGAGAGGTCGAGATCGTTTAAACGGGGAAATGGCTATTGACACTCACACGAATAGGGTAATACTTGTTAGGGCAGGATAAAAAACCGTGTGTGAATAAAGTGTACTCCGTACATTTTTCCCATGCTTCTTGAAGTTGTCAACAAAATATGTATTCTCCGTACTGTAGTTCCAATTACTTTTTCAATGGAAGCATTTAGTCGCACTCGTGTAGAAGGGAAAATTACTGAAGAAGGATCCTAAGTTTTTTTTAAAAGAAACTTGCTTGATTGGTGGAAGTTTTTTTTGCTTGTTACTGCTTCCATTACTGTTGCTTGCCGAAAATATCCCGCCATGCCAAAGCTGACGACCGCGACTGCGACTACGGAGGAGTTTGCAAGCAGCCACATATCTTTACTTCGGAAACTTTCTTGAAATGAGTCATTGTGTTCAGGAAAAAGTAGGAAAAGACGTAATTTGTTTTCTTTTTACTGGAGAGGGTACATATATAATACGAGCTAAAAATACGGATAGCTACCAGAAAGGATGTCGTGTGACTGCAAAAAAAACTTTATTAAATCGATCGAACTCATTACTTGTGTTCAATGCCTCAAGTTAACTTTCCGACAGAACATTTATCTCACAAAATATAGTTTATAATAGTGATTGGGTGTCCAAAAAAAAAGTTGCGAGACCTATTTTCTGGAGTTCAGCAAAAATAAATAAATGAGATAATCATCCGACTTTTGCGACGAAAGCAAGAACTTGTTATTGGAATTTGTTATGAGCTCTATAATTCTTCAAATTTTGCGAAATTGTGATTACCTCGCTCCTCATCACTTTTTTTCTCTTGTGATCTTAAAGTATTAGGAGTTGCATTATTAATTGCACACAGCTACAGCGTGAGTTCAAATTAAATACAATAAAATAATCTCATGATGAACCATGGTCATCGCTTCAGGCATTTTAAAAGCCACCATAATAAGCCCGAAATCTTTGATGATAACAACAAAAGTAATCATGTTTGCTAGCGAAATGATCAAAAGATTTTTGTTCATTTCATTTGGGCTAGGTTAACGCTTCAGGCATTTTAAAAGCCACCATAATAAGCCCGAAATCTTTGATGATAACAACAAAAGTAATCATGTTTGCTAGCGAAATGATCAAAAGATTTTTGTTCATTTCATTTGGGTTAGGTTAACGTTGAGCCCTTCAGTTCCACAACATCATCATCATCATATCGACATGCTTAGTTGAGCCGAGTTCCATTTTCATTTGCTCATTTCGTTCGTTATAGTGGTGGTGGTAGTACTCCTTTCAGAACATATTCCATTGAAATGGTTGTTGTGAAAAGAAGTCTTTGTGAAAATTTTGTGAGCCAATCGCACAATACGACTTGATGATGATGGTCTATTGCGGTGCAGTGGTCGAGAGATGGAAGTGGCAGGGGCAGATGAATCCTACAAAAGCAGCTAAGCCAATATAAATATGTAGATACATGCGCCATTCTCTCATAAAAAAGTTCATTGTTGACAATCGAACCAGAGATAGTTTTACTGTTGTGTAGGGGAAAATGTTCGGTTATAAATTGTATTTTTAGGGAGCAGTGTATACTTTGCTAAAACCAAACCCTTTTCCCCATGAGATAAGTACGGAAAATACAATACAATCTTTGTTGTTGTGATACAATATACTTATGTACAATATGAAAGCCTTGAGTAAATATACAAATGAGCTAGAGCCAGAGAAACTGACAAGTGACTGTCTGTTTCGTTGTGATGATGATCCCTTTGGAATGATCTAGGGAGTTTGCCTTTGGGCTCATTAGCCCATGAATTGGTACGTCATCTGTAGCATCAGCACAGCATCCACAATTCATCATGAATTGTACGGAAGAATTAAAAAAGGGGTTATTGTGCTATCGGGCTTTATAATACATTCAGTTTAAATAACCTCTGGTTCTAAAATAGCTCTGGGGATCATTAAAATCTATTTGTCAGGAGAATGATTTACTAGTGTGCATGGATCACATATTTTTTATGAACTGGATCATGAATACGATTATGATTAAACCAGACACAATCAAATGCAATGACTATTGATTCAATCCGATTGCTATTCACCACTAATGGCCACCGCCACCACCAGTCAACTTGAACGGAGGAAATGGCAAAGGTTGAAAGGAATCTTTTGAAATGTTTTCAAGGAATTGTCACAAAAATGCTACATGTCACATGCTCCCATGTAGCACGGAATGACTTGCATAAAACAATGAGATGAAGATGGCAAGTGAAGAAGACAACACAATGGTGACAACAATCATAAGACTTTATATTTTACAAAATGCAACCATATAGGTAGATATCCGTTTTCTACTCCACCGGGTTTGGTGAACGCAGAGACATTTTTTCGGAAAGAACTATATAGCTCTTTGCAATAAGCGAAGATGAAGATCCATTTGTCATTCTTGGTGCCCAGCCGAACAAGTCAAGTAAAAAATCTTGACTGACGAAAATGATGTACCTTCGTGAAATTACTAATGAAGAAGAAATACAAAAGCCTCCATTGTTTGAACTACGTGCCGTGTCATGGTCTAAGTAAATAGTGTGGGGTATGGGTATATGTGCATAATCTATTAAGATGGCTCGAGTCGGCTTTTTCACTTTTCAGGCGTTTATAGTTTTAGCTTAGGTAGTTAGAAATATTGGGAAAATAGAAATGAGATGTATCAGGTTGGAGGGTGGGTGAGTGAGAGGCACACACTGAAAAAAAGAAGATCCTCTGAAACTATGAAGAAGTAGGTTCAGTTGCTGCGTGTTAAAAACCCAAAAGATTGTCAGTTTATAATATTATCTCATGTTTAAAAGACACATGGAAAATGTATACATTTCGAACATTTATGATGTGAAAATGTTTGCTCTCTGGGCTTTGGCTTGGGAGACCAAATGGACTACGACTATGACTACATTGGGATGAATGGCTTTCAGAACGGTAGCCCATGCGTATATTATGAAATGAATGCTCAATATGAATGGCCATCTTCCCAAGATTATCCAAAAAAAGCCACAGTCAATGTCAGCCTTTGATAATGATATGTAGGAAGAGAGGATTCTTGAAAAAAATGAAGTTGTAGTTTATCAAGTTTAGTTCATTTTGAAACCTTTCATGAAGTAGTCATACATATTCACGCGGATCTCCGAAGATAGATAGGATGGATTTCGTAAGCCCAGGAATATTTTTTGTGTGATGCGTTTTAATGAAGTTTTAAGTGCCTTGCTGTTTTCGATGACTGTCTTGAACTTTTAAATGAATTAGTTTATAATGACAATGTTAGTTTGTTAAACACTATAAATGGATTGTGACGAAAATAAAACAGGAAACTACTACTGATCCAGTATATATAGAACCAATACCAGTGCAAAAGTGTAAGTGGTTGTAGAAAATGGAGGACGAGAAAGATATGACAAGGCAACTAGGGCAAACAAGGCATCTAATACCTCGCTAAAAAAAGCAATATCTCTGGCAGCGTCAGCCAGGCAAGTATTTTTTATCGCATAATAGAGCCCATTAATATTCTCTTTTCCTGGGCTTACTCTTTTCTTCGATCCGGTCTCTTCGTCCAAAGAGCTAGCTTCCAGCTTCCTCCACTCCACTCTCTTTTTTCCCATGTGGCACGCACAATCACCGCACAGCTTGTGATGTGATGTTATGCTCTCTCACTCTCTTTCGAGGAGAGGAAATTTTTTTAGGGAAAAAATGCAAAAAAGGAAATCCAGTTTAAGTAACTTTTTTGCAAGTTCTATTGAAGAAGGAAGGGAGCAGCATACTTTCTCAAAATATGTATTTCTACGCTCAATTTTTTTTGTAGCAGTCTCAGCTCCCGTTTCTCGACTCCCTGAAAGAGGACAAAAACTAACTCACGCAATTCTCGGAAATAGGGCGTTTTTCACTTCACATAGAAAAAAATCATCATGATCATCATCATGTCCCTTTCGCTAAACTCTCTTCTTTTCTCTGAAAGAAGGAAGGCAGTAGGATGAGCCTACTAGTGGCTGCTGTTGTTGTCGTGTCTTTTCCTGTGAACTTTTTTCCCAGCAAGTCAACTTCTCTCGTCTCTCGACCAAATTTGCATTACAATTTTACTTCCCCTCATCTTCATTACAGAAAATTTGGTGAACATGACAGAATAGAAAATAGGAGGAAATGTGATGTGATCTGTTCCATTCACGGGGAGCTTTTTCAGCAAATGCTAAAAAGGATCTCCCTCCTCCTAACTTATGTATGTACATAACCTCTAATAGGATTTTGTTCGTACAAAAGATATAAATAAAAGCGGATAGATGTTTTAGCGTCGGATGGTGGTGGTAGTGGTTGGTGTGGCACGCATAAACTAAGGCACACTTCCGCTTTCCTCTTTTTCGTATGTACGCATAGACTTCCAGCGAGCCAGCCATTTACGAAATACACATAA
Organism: Seira ritae; assembly: GCA_027744415.1. Classification (NCBI taxonomy): domain Eukaryota; kingdom Metazoa; phylum Arthropoda; class Collembola; order Entomobryomorpha; family Entomobryidae; genus Seira; species Seira ritae. The sequence goes on from JAHZNI010001099.1 coordinate 7,015, forward strand.
ATTCGGGAGAAAATGAAATTTCTATAAAACCTTCAATCCCTAAATTTACCAGTACATAAAGTATGGAAAACATTGAAGACGATTTTCTGAGCAACAAAGCCTTTCGCATCCATCAGAAAACTATGGTGGAAGTGGAATGACAAGGATTCCTCTATATCAAGCTTATAGTATTGTAGTTGGAAGCTAGGGAAATTTTTTAGTCTTTCTGGCGTGAGGAGATATTCCTTTTTTGTAGTCTCATCATATCATATCGCATTATGTCAACCAGATTCCCACTTTCCACTCCTCTATATTTATTTATAGGCTTATGCGAAGAAGATCCCTCTCTCGTGCCCATCCATTTTCCCTCCCTGTTATATCGCATTATCATACATTGGCTTCACTGGCAGCAGCAGCCAGAGTCAGTTTGCAAGACAATTTCTCTGTGTTTTGTATGCATCTGTGTTTTTGCCCAGTTTTTCAAAGTACAACTTGTTCGACCTCCATCTCCATGAACAAAGTCTCCCTTGCACACTTCACATTCTTTTTTATGCGCACAATAACCTATGCATGAATATGTACTATGTTTGTGAGTGAAAGTTCTCGGGCTGCGTTGCACACAAAAAAAGAAGAGCAAGGAGCCCATTTCATTTTCATTCATTCATATTGGCCAATCTATAAACATGGCAGTATTTTTTTNTGCGTTGCACACAAAAAAAGAAGAGCAAGGAGCCCATTTCATTTTCATTCATTCATATTGGCCAATCTATAAACATGGCAGTATTTTTTTATTCCACACACACACACAGAGCCACACAGTCAGTGAAGCAGCAGATCTGGAAGAGATTCCGTTCACAAACGTTCTCTCTATCTAATACGATGTTCCTTTTGCAAAAATGGATTTTTTCTTCCTCTCCCCCCACAATATTTTTTTGATGATATTTGCGCTAAAAAGGAATAAAGTTGGAAATATACCAGAGATTATAATGCAACAATATGTATTCATATAGAAAGAAATCGCACTTAGCTTTTGGTGATGGTGGAGGAAAAAGCAACATTTTTGCGTATGACTACTACTATGAAGTGTTATGCATTAAACATAATGATTTCCTTCCTTCCTACCCTACTTTCTCTTATTCATTGGCTCACTCTCTCTCACTCGCACTTTGAATGAAAGAGAGAAAATAAAAAGAGATTGGAGATACGGACCGCTAATATTTTATTCCTATGGGCCCATCTGTAGCATGGCGTTGGTTGGGAAATTGTGGAGTGCCAACAGCACAATATATTAATCAGGATTTTTAAATGATTACTTCAAGCTAAAATGCGAGAGATATCCGGAGATGGGAATACGAAATAAATATAAATAAATACGCACGCAGTGAGTGCGTCAAGATACCAAAACGGGATATTAAACGTCCTCTCACTCTCACTGTGTGAGAATGAAGGGAAAAGTTCGTGAGTGAAAACATATTTTTTCAGTACGTTTTTGTTTTCGCAATATTTATAGGAAAATCGTGATGGGAAAAGTAGGAGATAAATGCGTGCTGTTGTTTTTATTGCTGATAGCATATTTTTCTTTGAAGGTGTGACTTTTTGTGTGGGGAGGGAATGGATGGTGGCGGTGGTGGTGGTGGTGCGTGGCATGATGGCATGATGGGCATGCGAATAAATGAGTCTGCGAGAGAGAAAGACAGAATTAGAGTTTGTGTGTTTTGTGGGAAGATAGGCAGGATCACATATTTTTTTTGATGCAGTCGGACCAGAAGAGTCGACTTAGACAAATTCACTTATACTCACTCCCTTTCTCCCGTGTAATCTCAAATATCATTAGTGACAACAAACATTTCATTTTTTATTTTCCAGACGGACGGTATCATCATCATCATCAACAACAACGAAGGCGATACAAAGACTAAAGAACTGGACGGGAATAACCAGGAATGATGTAATGGACAGGGAAAAGGTCAACCACCCCATGGAGTGAACCATATGTGGGAGTAATTCACCTGATTTAAAAGTCCGATGATAGTAATCCCTACATTCTGGTTAGAATAGATAGATATAACGAGGGAGAGAAGAGAAAGATCTGACTTAGCAAAATAAAGAGTGTCTGTCTACTTATTACTGGAAGAAAAATTTCACCACATCAAAGTCCCACGAAGTCATCTTCAAAGCAGCGGAAAGAAGCAGGAGCTCCAAATGAAGTCTTAAGATCACAGCTGTGTTCTCCACTTGAAGTGTAATCATTATCGTCGTCATCATCATCACAATCAAAAGGAGAGAAAGTAAGAACCTGATCTGAATTCCCAACATTTTTTCATCATTATAATCCTGAAAAATGCATGTGTGCACATGCCAGGCTCTTAAGAAGACGAGAAAGTAGTACTTCAAATAAAGTAAAGGAATGAGGAAAATTGAAGCTTCGTGAAGTGCTTCAATAAAGCTACCACTACCACTAATAATAAAAATGCGAATACCTTGTTCTCTCGTGCTCATAATATATTAGATAAAGTATCAGTGTTATTTTGTACATGAAACATTCATCTCGACACGCATCTGCAATTTACATGTGTACCTTATGTAGTATGTATGTACACCAGAGAAAAAAAATTTATGATGGTGAGGAAAGTTGAAATCTAAGATTTGGACTGAAAAAAGAAAGGGGGCTTTGTGAGAAAGAATTATTGAGATTTGCTTTTATGAGGTAGCATGTACCTATGTACAGTACACTGATAATCTGCTTTGTTGAGCCCTCCATCTCCACTGCCTACAAATAGGTTTCAATTACACAATGTCGAACTCAAGTACTAAAGTACATAAAATAATTTGAGCCTCATTCAAGCTCATAATATATTAGATAAAGTATCAGTGTTATTTTGTACATGAAACATTCATCTCGACACGCATCTGCAATTTACATGTGTACCTTATGTAGTATGTACTCCAGAGAAAAAAAATTTATGATGGTGAGGAAAGTTGAAATCCAAGATTTGGACTGAAAAAAAGAAAGGGGCTTTGTGAGAAAGAATTATTGAGATTTGCTTTTATGAGGTACTATGGATGTACACTGATAATCTGCTTTGTTGAACACTCCACCTCCACTGCCTACAAATAGGTATCAATTACACAATGTCGAACTCAAGTACTAAAGTACATAAAATAATTTGAGCCTCATTCAACCAATGCAAGACAATACATAATATGGATTAGAGGAGAAAGTCAATAGTGAAAGTACTTACATATGCATATGCATGCATGCATTATTATAGTGTATAATATTACTTCAGTTTTGGAGAATGCGAAGGAGATGCATTACGGCAATAAGGCCTTTGACAGAGGCGGGCAGAGTTTATAAATTCTCCCATTTTACTGGGTATTATCTAATACGTTTAGTATTTTTTGTGTGAAATAGGATGCTTGTTCTCCCCAAAAGCGGGGGAAATGCTCCAGATATGCCAAGCCAGAGAGACTGGAACGTTGCATGATTTTTTCCCTTCGTATACCGGAGGGAAAACAAGCAAGCTGGTCTGGCCTGGTAGTATGTGTGTGTGTCCGCTCCAGCCAAACCAGAAAGCAGTACTTTTGAATTCTATAGGGAACTGGTATGGCTTTACATGAGTTTAGCATATCAAACAAATTCGGGGAAAAGCAAACGAGCAACAGTATAAAAACGAGAAAGTTCACTTATTTCTCAAGTAAGAATCCCATTACCTAGTTCCTCCTCATTTTTTAAGAGAAAAGGCAGGAGAGGGACTTTTCTCTTGTACATAGGCACGAATTCTATATTTATCCCATTCAAGATTCAAAGAAAATCAAGAAGTCAACGAACGTATATGCCATTACGCATAGAATATGATGACGGGGAAAAGGAAGATGTTGAACGAGTTAAATTTTCTTCGGAGTCTTCTTCTTCTGGAGAGATGAAAATCCTTCATATTAAATACATGTACGTTGAAGTTGCTGAGAAAAAATGACGCTTCTTACTTTGTTCCGTAGGATGGGGAGGCCTAGATAGGGAGAAAGACTCTGAAGAGCAATCAATTTTGCTGGAATAGTGAAATTTTCTTTTGCCATTCACAATCTAACATCCCGAAAGGCTGAAAGCTTTATATCGCATCCCTCCACAGACTTTTTCCCTAGGAAAAGGAGAAAACGAACGGGTTACGTAAATTTTTTTCTCATGCTTTATACATACATGAATGGTCAGCAGCTCTCTCTCTCTCACACAGTATGGGAGAGCAATGAAAAAGAGAGATATCATTTTCTTTGATAAATTTATGCAAAGCAAACGAGAGAAATGGGAGTCTCCCTTGAAGTACATATCCGGATTTCTTTCATCCTTCTTCTGGAATTTACATAAAACCTTCACGCTGCCTGAACAGCAAAAGAAATAAGTTTTTTTTGTAACTGTAGCTGTTCCCGAGAAGGGATGGGAAAATTGAAGTTAATATGCATATAAAGCACCAGCACCACCAGCAGCAACATCACTTCATATGAAATATATCCTCTCACATTCCCCACTTTCTCTGTGAAACGAGATAAGTATATTGAGAAGGGTCAAAAGAGTGATGATGGTTGTCCAAGAAAAACAAACGCCAGCATATATACCGTGAAAAAAGATTCTCATTATTCTGACATTTTATCTATGAGGACGACACGACAAAGGGAAGAAAACTTGAGAAAGTGAAAGGAGAACATGGAGAAACTCTACTTTGCTTACACTATCAAATATCATCGTTCTGATTCTTTCATTTATTTTCCCCCTCCCCAGTTCTCATCTCATGCCTCTCGGTTATCAATAGAGACGAGAAGTGCATACCGGAAAAATAAAAGAATTCTGCGTCATTGCACAACAACATTGCATCTCCTCACTACGCCCTACGCCACCCACCCTCCACAT
>JAHZNI010001100.1:0-17950 GCA_027744415.1 Seira ritae
TCGAGCTGAATCGTGTCCACCGACAGACGGACAGACGGACAGACGGACAGAAAAGGCAAATACATGAGAATCAACTCTGATTCTAAAAATATTCTAGGGTGATAAAAATACAGAGATGCTATTCACAATTCGAACTGGAATAATTTTTATTTCTACTGTGTGTAGAGTTAAGGTAAAAATGCTGTGTACATCATCATGAGCCTTTTCTTAGTTTGTCTTAGGTATCACCTATGTATTGAAATTCAAATTGCATAGCAGGCGTCACTAAATAAACTGTATATTTTAGCAGCCCATGTACTACACATACATAAGAATATTTCCTAATATAAATAAACTAAGTACCATATGTACGTGTCGTACATTATCATTTTTTGAAATAGTGGGACCAATGCGTAGAAGCTTTATTTTCTAGGGAATGGGCCTTCTTGCCACCTTGCCAAACCATACTAATCTTGGGGAAATGAGTACACACTACACTCCCCTCCCTAATGCTTTCCAATAGCCACCCATTCCGAGTTAGGTCTTACCTTAAGACTAGCAGAAGCTACAGAAAAAATAGTTATCTGTCTGGCAGTCGACTTTTTAAAGAGACGTTCTAATCTTAGAGAGTGCCCTTAGCTTCTTCGCTCCCTGTACATGAAGCGAAGCCTCTTAAGACTCGAGATGGAACTGAGGCAAAGTGTTCTAAGAATTTCCGTTCTTTCTCTCCCTTTCTCTGTATGTAGGTACATGTATTACTCTATGTTACATAACATCGTATCATAAAGAATAGGGGGTGTGCTGATCACACTGTTAATCTAGAGAGACAAGAAAGTCACTCAAAAAAATCTTTTCTTATCCACACACAGTGTCTTTCGAATCCCTTTGAGAAACGTGAAGGGACTCGACTGTTACCAAGAAAAACTTTCATTTTTGATTACATAACGTATAAAAGCACAATAGCTTGTGAAACACACAAGAGAAGTTGAAGAGCAAACAGAGAAAATGTTGAGGAAAGATGTTGTTTTTTTTAAAAAGTAACTCAAGTCGCATCATCATCTTCATAAGCAAACAAGTCAAAAGCTACATAATATTATAGTAAATATGTATTACCAAAAGAAACTCTTGAGAATACTGCTTCTACTACTACTATTTCTTGCAATTTAGTGCAGTCGTTTGCGAGAATGACAAAAAATAACTTTGTCTGGAGTAGTAGTGTAAAGACTTTATCTAAACTGGGGTTGTTGGCACCACAGTAGGAAAAAAGGACACTAGTTATTTCATACTTTCGCTTTTGTATTTATATTCATCTATTTTTTATAGTAACTGCTGATAAGAACAAAAAAATATTCCTTCTCGTAAGACGCTCCTTAGAAGAAGGAGAAAGCAAACTTCGTACTACTACAGATGCCTGCACGCACGCCTTTCCTTTTCTGCTAAAGGTGGTAATACAGTTCAAGTATTTACTATTTACTCAAATAAAAGATAACGCTGCTCAACGAGACATTCCTGTTTTGTTTTCGTCTTATCGGAGCAATCTTCAGACAAAAACAAAAAACCTTTTGTTTCTTTTTCATACACTTATATATATTTTCCTTTGTTTTCATTCTCACCAAAACTTCACACACAAAAATGCGATGTATTATTGGATTGACGGCTGTGCTCCCTGTCACTTGTTTTCCAACTATACACCTACTCTTTTCTTTCTTGGGAGTAGTCTTTACTTCAAAGTTTATTTGAAGATTCCCGACTTCTTTTTAAAAATAATTGTTCAGACAAAAAAAAACTAGCTTGTATAAAAAGTACGCTTTTATTGGTTCTCTCCTTCCCCTGTCCAAAGGTGAACAAGAGTCTAAGAATAAAAGGAGAAACCATAGCTCAGCTTGGCTTCGTTATTTTACGATGGCACTTGTTTAATTTCTTCTCATCTCAAGAAGGAGAGCTCATTTCAGTTGTTCCGTGTCAACAACATTTCCTTTTAATATCTTTGATACAGCACACTTGATGGGAATGGAGGATTGTGTGTTGTGTGTGTACACAGTTCATTTTTTTCCCTTCCTGCTCCTTCCTACTTCAAAAAGAAGCAAAAAAGTAGTTTTATTAGAAACAAAAAAGTAAGTTTCCCTTTCACCGTTTTTTTATGAAGAAGAAAAAAAGGACGATGAAATGAAAAAGAAGTCCGACAAGATCAACGTCACGTCAACATTCTCAACACTTTCGCTTAGAGTTTTGCGCACAATGCGTAAATGCCAGAACAGTAGAATGCGATGCGGCATATGGATATGGGTATATGTAGTTGGAGGGAGTCAGTCGTTCTTTGAGTGGTGGCATATAATAGTACAATAGCACAATAGATGAACTGATGAGAGCTATTGAGAATTACCGTCCTCAGGGATACGGTTAAGTATCACGCTCACTCTTTCAATCTCTGTCTGATTTCTTTCGCTTCTGCTCTGGCCATATGCCTCTCATAAACGGAGGATTTATACAATCTAGTCCTGCTCGTGGATAGTGGATAGGTACTCCAGAAGAAGAGGTATTTGTGTAACGTGATACGTTATGTGTAGTCACACGAGCGACCTCATGGTGGCTGTAGCACGCGAGAACAGAGTCATTTTTCTATTTTTACATTCTCGAGTAGTATTTTTGACGCACAAAATTTGTACTCTGGAGTTTGAACATCTTGTTCGAACACATGCCGGAACTTAAGTGGAGGGGAGAAAAGTTCAAATGAAAATAATTTGTTCATGGAAAATAACTCAAGAACAAGGGCAAACCTAATGATGAATTCATGAAGTGGAGAGTGTCCCGTTATACAGGAAATGTGATTTGCCATTACCCAGAAATCATTTGAACTCGCTTATTAACTTTCCTTAATGATGAAAGATCATTTCTTGATAACGTTTCTCCCCCTCCCGAATTACAAAAAAATAGCTCTAATCATTTTCCTTTTGTGTAGCAACACACAAGACCTGTGCGTGCATTAGGCACTCTGTTACTGCTACATTAAGTATAGTACATACATAGGTCGGTGGCGTTATTTTTTTGCTGGAAAAGGTAATTCGATTTGAGAAAGGGTTATTTCACTAAAAGCCATTTGTAATAAATAAAATGTGTATTATATTACGGAGTAAAGTGACAATTACATTTATGATATATAGGTACTTACCCTTTTTGGTGCTTCTTTTGCGTACTTAGATACAGGAATGATATCATGAGCCGAGAACATTTTGGCACGATGAGTTTCTTCCCTGCATCCATTACACAAAGCTTGTCCTGTTATTTGTTTCCGACGAAAATTCCAGTTTCCAGGGTTGAGCAAGGAGGACGGGTTCGCGGGTGGGATGCGGAAAGGAAAACAAATCAACAATATTACATCAATCTTATTGTTTCGCATGAAGTATGTATGCATTTTCACTGCGGATTTCATTTATCTGCTGAAAGAGTCTACAACATCATCCAATCATACCCAATTTCAAAAACATGATTTGCCAGGAAACAACTCCGTCTGTATCAGATCAGATCATACGAAAACAAGAACACTCCATTGGTCCATTGGGCATCCTTCAATTTAAGTTTGACAAGTGAAGTTAACACAATCCATCTCATTCGGCGAGTGAATAGAAAGCAATTTGAAATGATATGGTGCATATACATATAATCCATACATATTATTTTTCGTACCAAGATGGCTAAGATCATGCTGATGTGATAACACAATACATTGAGGAGAGCTTTCTCCGTCTCCTCTCTCGGCTTTCCTAGCGAAGATTATGTTGGTCATTTCTGTGCCTTCATCCAATAAGCCTGATTACAGTTAGTGCTATTATCTATGATAAAATAACAAGGAGGAAAGGGAAGCCTAATTTTTTTCTTCAAAACTTGGTGGACCTATTCCCTGTGGCAGCAACACAATTGCTGTTGCTATTACGGAATAGAACTTTTGTCTATTATCCCTTTTTCTGACAACAGGACGCACAGCTCACAGCTTTAATAGTTTTATGAATAAAGCGGATCGCGTCCGAAATAAGCTGATTTATTTTTATTGCTTTCGGCAAATAATACATACCAGGAAAAACAAATGATGTAACTAAAACACAATTCCTACACTTTAGGTAAAAAAAGAAGAAAGCCCTTTCCGGTCCACATTTTGTTCACACATCCCTATTCCTTTCTTCCTTGTGCACGAAACAAACGAGACAAAAAAAAGTATGCCCGCTGGGGCTAGGTAGGTGTTCAGGAAAGAAGTAGTCAGAGAGAGGGGATATAAGTAAAATGTAGTAGATTTTTCAATTTATGCATACATTTTTATGTCTCCCTCTTTCGCCAATAAAAGCACTAAAATTGGATAGGATGCATGGCACTTTTCCATAAAAGCTTGATCAAAATGCTCGTTAAATAAGAATCATATACAACATTACGCATGATTGCAACTCTCTGAAACAATTTTCAGCCTCTCTCTCTGTTTTGTATTTCTCTCTCTCTGAAACAATTGTATTTCTCTCTGTTCCTCGTGTTGTTTTTCAGAAAATAAAGCTAATTTTATTACAACAAGAACAAAACAAACGATTATGACCAACTTTTACCTCACATTTGGCTAAAGCAATAAATTAAAGACTGCTTCACAACCTATGACAAATTTAACGCATTAAAGGAAGTCATTGTAATAATTCAGCGCAGGTGTGTTTGAGGTAGCACAATGTCGTATTCATGTAAAAATTAGATGATTGCTTTAATCTTTCGCGATTACGAGGTTACATCAGGTTGGTTTCATAGCTCAACACTCCGACCTCGCCTTCTTATTCACCAGCATCATCGCAAGCGGCACGAGAAAATGCCGACAAAATGGAGTTGGGTGACTTCCAAGAAATGGGAAAAACTGGTGATGGAGAAGTACAAAGAGAAAGCGTAAAGATACTTTCTCCGTTTCTTTTCAAGCCATTAGAATACTTTGGGTTACATACAACTACCTACTTTATACGTTTGGTGGAGAGGGATCCATTAAGGAAGCAACTTGGTAAGGATACGTTCCTCCACAACTCCTAAATACATATATGGAGTGTTTAGGTCTTTACATTTTTATCTCGATTAAGTACCTAGCTAGAGACAGAGAGAACATTGTGCGTGAATTGCTATTGTCTTTACATTGTTGAGTTCCGTGTAAGAAGGCTGTACTCAGATGTTCTACACGGTTGTTTTATTGAAATAGTAAGGGCCTGGTTGACTGGAACTGTGAGACTCGTCGTTTTTCCTTGTACTTACATTCTTACTTACGTCGACTCAATTTCCTTTTGTGCATGTGTTTATTCCCCAAAAAAAGCCAAAGAAGAACAAGGGAGTGGAAAGTGGAAGAAGAAGCGTGCATACGACGACTAAACTTAATGAATAAGTATAGCCCATTGGAGCCAAGACGGAGAGAGCTTTGGGCAATCAAGTGGTGTAATAATGAGATGGTATCGTTATCATTGGGAATGCAGTTGGATGATGTATGGTAGCCATAAGGCCAATAATGGCGGTGTGATAATGATAATAAAGTAATAAAAAATATATACCCTTCCTTACCGCAAGTATTACAGTAGTACATTGGAACACGACTTTTGTTATCACAGTTAGCGCAAGAAGGTTGAGTATCTGAGGAGGCTAGAAGTAGGAATCGCAGAAGATGATCAACTGGCGGCCCAGACCCATCCTTTAATGGAGTAGGCTTTCTGTAGAGGGGGAGAAAAAAAACATTGTACAACATTAATCCCTTCTTGATGTTCATTACACGAAATAAAAAAACGCTACATGCTACACACTCCGCACTACAATGATAAAATAAGTCCTCTCTCTGGAGTCGAGCAGCCTTATGGAAAAAGTCTGAGCTGAAACTTGTTAAACATTTCCGGAAAATTGAAAAAGGTCAAAGCATTCAGTATCAGCATGAGCTATGTAGGTTTGTTTTTCTGACTTCTCAAAATTTTCACCCTTCAAAAGAACTTTAATGACCTACCAAGAAGTTCTCTTGAAACAATTCACTAATGGTGAAGTGAATTCCTCCAGTAATGTGGGTTATTCGCCAGAAAAATTCAATTTATGAGTTCTTGCAAAATGAAACACCAGCTGACTGTGGGGAATTTTAAAAGATGTAGTAGAGCATACTAAATACACTACAGAGTGATATATTTTTTCTTTATTTTTAGAACTTGAGGGAAAATTTCAAAACTAGAAAAGTATTCCATTCTAGAGCTGTCATAAAATGGGAAAGTTTCTCTTCTTTCCTAATAATTGCTGAAAAGCATGAACATGTAAAAACATATTTATGAAAAGGAGAAGGCTAAAGGGTAAATATTTTTGCTGGAATAGTGAAGAAAATCAAAATATTTAGCAGTGCAGTGTAAAGAAATTTGTTCTCCTTATTATTATGTATATAAATTCCGCATGTAAAGGAAAACATACAAAAAATGCCTTAAAATTCGTAAAAAAATCTAGAAACTGCTTTTCACCCTCCAAGAAAAAAGAGAGCTCGAGCTGAGCTCGTGCGTTGTTTTTGGAGTCCCGGGAAAGAAGAGAAAACAGCTACATTCTTAGAATGTAGTACATAAATGGATACCTCACAGTAATATGGGATGTGTGGCTCACATTCTGTTCGAACATGCAACTTTTTTTGTGCTTTTAATTTATGAGCTTTCCCTCCGCCCGTTTCCAGTAATGAGCTCCACTTTCTTTTGTTCGCCGCTCGTAGGAAATTTCTCATAATGTATTCTTCTCAAGAAAGGAGAGAAGAATGAATACAGATACTATAAATAGACGAATGGAGAAATTCCCGTCTGGCCTTTGATCATGATCATGATACGGTCAGGTTCCGTTTTGCCACCTACATAGGTATTAATAATGATGTGCCTACATTGAAAGCATTTAAGCCAATATATCTTTCATCTATGTAAGTTTATAGGGAACTCTCTGATGGATCAAGATTACAGATTGTGGGATTTGAGGAACTAATCATATTGTGATCATTGATCGATAACGTGACCTGCCATGCTATATTCCTTTTCCAAGCCTTAGATCATAGGATCACGTACTTTGAACGTTTACCCTACCGTTCTCTAAACCACATTCTTAAAATCAGCCGAATTGAACAAATAAGAAAAATTACATAATTTGTTTTTGACAAGAAACTTGTAGCTGATTGAGCTCGTTTCGTTTTCGAATGAATTTTTCATCCACTTCCGCCCACTAATCAGTAAATATAGAAGCTACTTATCTATTCATCTCTGCCATTTTTCTACCAACCCTAACGTGCGTCACAAAGCTAACAATTTACTAATGGCTCCTATTCAAACAATTTTTTGGGAAATATGTGTTCTCTTTCTTTCTCAAGTTTCTGGAGCACTTGAGTTTGTTCAAAGTAATTTATTCACATGATGATATCTTCTAAAAACTAAGGAAGTGTGCGTATGTAAGTATGTATTCGTAATAATGTGATCATGATGATGATGTTGATGATGGCGCAAACAAATAATTTATTTGCTTAGAAAATATAACGTTCAAAGGTTGAATTCACAAAGCAATCACGTTCCTTTAAAGGACTAAATTGTTATTACTCAATTTTTGAATTACCTGATTTCGACTAGAACGAAGTTGGAGGAAGTGAAAGTTTTTCGAATTAGTTTATGGATGGATACTTAGATATTTTTCTATAGTAAAAAGGACGAAGAAAATCAAAGATATTTTAAGCGCACGCACGGGAAAGTATTCTCGGATCATGCTAGTTTCACCATCCCGACTACAGCCTATACCGTGTATGGGATCTGTGAATTACATATAATTGCTGAGCACTTTCATTTGGCTGACAGATTCTAGAATGGCTTTGATACTTTTCTCCCACATGGACCACATCATACGCCACGACTGAACAGGAAAAAAGTATGGTTTTATGCGACTCTAAAAAGCCTAAGCCAGGCTATATTTTCAAAGATAATCTCGTCCCCATACTCTGGTAATGTATCTTGTAATTTGACAACTTCAAACTGGTTACAAAGAGGCTACTTTGCTAAGGGCAAAAGGCATTCATTCCTACGTAGTGCCAAGCAATGGCATATAGTACTATTTGGGAAGTTGAAGTGACAAGGAAAAAAATTTAACACGAGTGGTTTGTGGGTTGAGTTGAGTACGCCAGACATCGATTCTGGCAAATCACAAATCTGCTAAAGTGACACAGTGCTACCTACCAGCTATGTATCATCGAGCAAAGTTCTAAAATTAAACAAGCATGAAAACAGGAAAAAGACCACAGGCAAAATCAGGAATTAGAGGAGGGCGAGGACATATCCAGAGATGATTCTATTTACGTAGCTCTCTCAGAAAGGCACACACTACACACACTCGACTGTGGGATTTTAGATGAAATGTAAACTGGAAAAAGTGAAAGTGGAATTCATCAAAATAAAATCAAATGGAAATAGGTCGGGAGAGATCTACAATTCTCGTGTGAAGGATTATCATATAGGTCTCTGAGTTATTATCAAGATCCGTTGATAAAAAAGATGATATGCTTGAGTTTGAAGAAGGGTTCAGTTTAATGTGTAGTTAAAATTTATACTTTCCCCAGAAATTTTCTCTGGTTTAGCTTTTTCTTCCGGAGATAGCGGCTCTACCGCTGCAAGCAAATGCGTTGACATCATTTAGCAGTATCATATGTTCTGGTTCGAAGCTCACCAATTACTCTCGTGGTATTCGAACACAGTGACAATCATAACAAAGCAAGGAAGAAGAAAAGGAAGTAATACATGTCGCAATTCTCATCATCACTACATGACTACAATACTACCATCCATTCACGAAAGGAACGAAGACCATTTCCTTAAATTATTCATGCAACACTCGAGAGGGCAAAGTGCGTTCACGAGCTGACTAACTTTTTCATGTCTTTTGGACTGAGGCGATAAACGGAAATGGTGGATGTATGGAGCATCAGGAATAGTAGTCCACATTACGAATTACGATATCACAAGCCACCTGGCAGAGACTGATATCCTCGCATTAAATATTCATACTGTATGTACTGTACTGTATCTCATGAGTCACGGCTTTGCTCACCTCACACTCACATCCACTTTCCAACTCGGGTTTTCTTGTGTGGATGGAAGCTGAAAGATTGTTGGGGAAAGGAGACAAAATGGATGGGACATACAGAAAAAAATAGTACAAAGCACATCCTTTTCCTCTCTCACTCTCCCAAAATAGAGTTCAAGTTTGCGTCAAACTCTACAGGAAAAAAACCAGTCACGCAGAATTCAGATGAGGATGCTGATGGAGTGTGAGTGGAGAAAGGGAGGTGAGTTAGAATGGTAGACATAATAGACAATACATGTTATACCTACGCAGGCACACAAAAACATACAATTGTACTTGGCTTAAAAGCTCGACAAGAACATTAAATAGGAATCATCTCGTCAGTACCAGAACAGCATCTCATCATTTTGCGTTTGTCACCAGCTAACATCCATCCTCCTTCCCCGTCGTCCCTGGATGCTTTTTGATGGGCCCAGATTGCACCAAGTAAAAGTGTAAGGAAAAATGTCTGGGACACACACACCACAAAAGTCAGGAATAGACAGGCATAAATAATGCTTGATGCATGTCTTAGACTTGAGAGTTCATATGAAAGCCCATTTGTTCGAGTCAATAATGGTGTGTTAAGGACAAGCCGTGGCATTCTTTCGTTTTCTTGCGTGAGATTTTCTCCACTGCACGAAGATGAATAATACAGGCTGTAATTTTTCATCTCTGGAGTAAAATGAAATCTGGGGAAATGTTTTCCTTTTCGTAAGTATAACAAAAGAAAACACTGTTATTTAAATCTTGAACCTCTTAAGTTGCCTTAATATTTAATTACGTGATTGTAAAATCTATTGCTTCACATTAATTTTTCAGGATGATTGATTACGAAGGAAATAATGGATAAGTTAGAAAATCTTCAGCCGTTACATTTAAAAAAAATGTTATAAGGCTTGTCTGGAATCCAAGGATTCTTTGACCTGTTAAATCTGGAATAAAAATCCCTACATCTATAGGATATTGGGTACCGCATAAAATCTTTTGCATTCTTAAGAAAAAGCAGTTTCAATATGACGTAACCAAACAGGGTAAAGGCTTATTAGTTCCTGTTTCAAGCTAGGCTATTCAGGCATCCACACAACCACCGTCTGGCTCGCTGACAAGGAAGGATGCATGTGTCATGCAGACACAGGGATTAGTAAAAACAGAGGCTACCTTCATAGGAGAATGGATGAGTTTAATAATACGATCTTTTCAAATCAAAAGAACTATACGGTGAAAAACTAGCTTAAAGCCCAAAACACACAAAAAAAAAACTCACTTTTTTTACTCAACTCATCGCGGTTAAGACATGTGAGTGGCAGTGTCATTACTTTTTCCAAAACTTTTTCCATCATCACCCGCTGATCCAAACGAGAAAAGAAGCGGAGGAGAAAATAAATGCGACCAAACTAGAAAAAAATTGTATTCATGGAATTCATTGCGCAATATATACATTCAACTTAATCCTTTCCAGAAGTGAAAAAGGAGATGAAAATGTCAGCGTCAGCTTGCACACAAACAGGAAGTGTTTGTACTTCTTTTAATTGAGCCTCTTATATGTGAAGAAGAAGAAGAAGAAGAAAAAAGGAGGCTTACGCTAAGAAATTCCCTGCTTTCTCTATTTCTCATTTCACGTTTTTTTCTCCGAGAAAAAAAGATTCCTTTGAAATAAATATTCCATTTACTTAAGCTATCAGCTTATTCTTTTATAAAAAAAACTTACGTATACTTAATATTATTCGATATCGAGATCCGAGGCTAACAAACTACCTATTTTAGGAATATTTTAGATCTCATTCATTGGGTGAATGACGTAGCTTATGAAATGTGCACCGTACTGTGAACCACCTACCTACACACCGCACTCTCGGTGCCATTCCAAAGATAAAAGAAGAGCATATTTATGGTTTCTCTTTTTCTGGCCAAACCATATCCGCCAGAAATGTCAAGTTGAAGAAAAATTGTATACGTATCATCATCATACACACAACCATGCACTGCTCAGGGAATACGGAGATAAACGCGCAAATACCGGAAAATCGCCATAAAGTCCACTCCTTTTTTCTATTTTTTGACTTCCTTAAAAAGGCTAACATTTTCCAAGAAATGAGTCACACGACGCAGTCATGAAAAAACATCTTTTTGGGGAGAGTTTGACTTGAGTGAACATGCAATTTGGGTGGGGGCAATTTTCTCTACCTACTTATTCTAAGAAAAACTATTCCTAGGATTTTTTATGAATTTCCCAAGTTAAATATGCTGAAGCCATTTATGTTGTTTGATTGAGCGAGGAAATTTGCTCTAGAGAGCGATCCTTATCAGAGGGGGAATGTGGAGTAGATGTTTTAGCGTTTATATTTACATTTTTGTTTCCTCCTGACATATTTATGATTACGATTGGATAGGAAAAAATATGCTCGCGTTTGCTACTGCTGCATCTATACGAAGTGACTTGGTGTGCTTTGTGAAGTATATCCAAAACATATTATGGAATCTAATGGACGATAGATTATCACTGCCCTATAGACTTTTATCTCTGTCGAACATGAACAGTCTCTTAAATTACTGTCTTTTGACAAGTGTTTCCTCGAACAGGAAACTTGCTTCTCACAAGAAAAGAAAGTGGATGGAAGAGTGATAAAATACGAAAGTGGTACAAAAGGCTACAACCTACAAGAGAAAAACAAGAAGAAAATAAAGATAGTTTTGGTAGTGGTGGTAGTGGAGTCTCCAGGTTCATATGTAATCGTGCAGTGTTTGAACAGATGAAACTCTTGCCGGAGAAAGCAGTCAGTGAAAGCCGTAAACAACTTAACGAAACCTACTTTCCCAACTGAGCTAGGCTAGGGCTCAAGCTAGAACTGGTGTGGTGTGTGGTAGGGCTGAGTTGAGTGAGCAAGCGAGTTTTGGAGTAAACTTAGCGAAAGAGCAAAAGAATCGGAGAAGTAAAACGTTAAGAAATACTACTACTGGTTCAGTAAACTGCCGATTTCTTTCTCCGAATTCCCTGTGTTGTTGTCTGTGTTTGTGGTTTTTAGACTCTTGTATGATTTGAGATGAAGAAAGAGTAGATAGAGCCAGTTGGGAAACTAAAAAAGCGCCCGTCTTACTTCGTTTTGATATTACATCTCGTGTGCTTTTATTTTCATGTCGGCAACAGAAGAGGAGGTAAAGTAAAAGCACACATACACATACACAAATCTGAAAATCATTCTATATAGCTCGCGCTCTATGCATTTTCGAGAAAATTGTCTTGATTTTTTAAAGCTTCATTCTAATCGAGAAAGACTCTTGCTCGGTTGTGTTTACAAGAATGGTCGTGGTGTGTGGGCACATCTTTCCTTTTTCCATTCTATATATAGCTCGCGTTCTATGCATTTTCGAGAAAATTGTCTTGATTTTTTAAAGCTTCATTCTAATCGAGAAAGACTCTTGCTCGGTTGTGTTTACAAGAATGGTCGTGGTGTGTGGGCACATCTTTCCCTTTTCCATTCTTACACGACACAGGATTTTGTTAACTCCTTTCTTATTCGCTCTAGATCAGACGTCAAAACAGGTACATTAATGTACAAAAAAGGAATGAGGGAAAGTGGTTCTTCTAGTGAATTAGGGTATGCTTTGGCTCAGCTTCTGTGGAAAAAGAACCACTAATGGGGAGTAGCATGCAACCCAAAAAAGAGCTGGCGCCTATCATCGTATCCCACCGCCACCATCATGCATCGTTATCCATTTATTTTTTCCTACATAAAAAAGTCGCATGCATAATACAAAAAGAGGGAGAGGATGATGATGATATGTTGATCATCGTCATGTGATGTAAACGTTTCCATTATTCTGGAAAAATATTTCACACACAATTATCAATAACCCGTAGTTCCTATTCTCTATTGGCATATCAGGGTTGGTTGGTGACCATACTTATCTTTTCAAAAAATATTACGTCAAGACACATATTCACCTTCCTTCTCAAGATCTTGTCTCAGAGTAATGCAATGCACGCTTTCATCGTGGATATGAAATCAGATTTCTTTTTTAGATGTTTTCTCCTGTTCAAGCCAATCATAAGAACTAAAACTAGATGTGGTCCCCATTACTCTAGACATTTGTTTTTTGTTGCTGCATACGTTTCCTCCGGCCCACACTATGAATCTCTAGAAGAATAGAGTTTGTAAGTAAGCATGTATTTTTTCTGTTTCAATGAGTTTTCACCACATCACCACCCTGCCTGCCGTATTACTACTGTTTTTCAACTTTCCATCTCGTTTTTCTCCTTCTTCAATCCCACATTTTCTCCTTTTGCAAAAAAAGTTGAGTTGCTTGCTGGCAACCGCACCAAAAAAAACTCTGAAATTACCAGAGTACCGAGGAGTAATGTGTGGCTTCAACAAATACTCTTACTCAAGCAGCAGCAGTGTAGTTCCTAGTAGTCCCCTTCACTTTGTTTACCACCACGCTTCTTCACAAGAATTCGAAAACAACTAAAACTTTTCCCAACAAAAAAATTTGCGTAGTCTTCCTACTATACTTTTCCCTTCATAATATATAGTAACTAGGAATAGGTTGGAAAGGGAAGAGCTAAAACAAATACATACGGAAAGAAAGGGAGAGGGAGACCTTACGAAAAATGATCATCCCAGATTCAGTTCAACTATAAATAAACTTTTTTGACCTCAACGAAACGAGAATGTGTGAAAACTCGTATTGAAAAGTTTATGCAATGGTTTATTAGCGCAAAAAGAGAACTCTCAGAAAACCAAAACAATATCTGCAATCTGTATTCATTTTTTTGCCTTCCCCGTCCATGATCATCATCATGATCATGATCGTGCAAAGGCAATATCTATCTCCTTTCTCCAAGTATGTAAGCCCTCTTCAGACCTGCTAGCTTCGGAGATAAGGTATAATGTGGGTGCTGCATCCTAGATCCACTATCTACACATCTCCTGGAACACTTAGAAACGATCTCGTTTGCTGGGTATCATCAGGGAAGAGAGTGGTAGCGGTAGCACAAAAATAAGTCGCTCAACTTTTTCCCCCTTCCCTTTGTTTACTTTTTATGTTAAAATAAAAACTTCTCGCCAGACAATAGAATTGGTGTTAAATTTGCCTACTTTACATACGTAGCTAGCTAGAGCTACCTCTTTTCTTCTTGGTTTTGAGGATGGATGGAAGGAAGGAAGAAAAAACTTTACTTTTTCATGTGGCGTGCTTCAAGTCCTCTCCATGATTGCGTGCATATCAAATAAGTGTACCTATTATATTTCTTCGATAAAAGTAGGCACTTTCGAGAAAATCAGGCATTCTCCCTAACGTCAATGATTACAAAGGAAAGGCAGGAGAGCTAGTGGTGGTAGTGGTGGAAGAATAAACAAGTCCATCTCTCCAAAAAAATAAGCAAAAAAAAATCCAAGTGGTTGCATGAAAATAAGAGAGAAAAGAAACAGGAGGAGAGAGTAAGTAAGAATAGAAGAAAAAACCTTTTTTATTTCGATTTCTTTTACTACTTTGCCATAGCGTAGTAATAGACCAAACAGACACGGCTAATAACCAAGTGGCTATGATTCGAAGCAGTCTTAGTCCTAGCCTAGCTACATACATATTATGTGTATGCACCTATTTGACGATAATGGCGAGGATGATGACGATATTTGCTGCTTTTGGAGAAAAAAAGTAGTAAAATAGAGTAAAAGGGAGAAACCAGAAATAAAGTTGGAAATAGAGTTAAAAAGCGGGAGATTCGCAAAAGAATTATGATCCTGAAAAAAGTGTTCGTATCCCTTAAGTACAATAGCAAGTTAATAAGTCTGGCATCGAAAGGAAAGTTTCTTTATTGCTTTCCTTTCTATACTCTTCCCTTTATTGCCTCCTCTTTTCTCTTTCTCTTTTAGTTAGATGATGGCTTATTCTGGAAAAAAATAACAGCAGGTTTTAGAAATGAATATTTTCCGGATTGTAGAACGGGAGAGAATATGGCCGGCAAGCACGTCTTGTCTGAAGAGTCAGAGAAAAATATGGATAAATATCTACTATGCTTATGAGATTGGAAGAAATGGGGAGGGATAAAGGAAGAAAAAGATAATCATTATGCCCACCATTTCTATACGTCAACGTGCTGTAGTCGTTGAAATAATGATGAAATTGTTGCTCAGTTGCTCCCTCAGCTCACCGTGCGCTGGTCTCTGGAAAAGAGTATCCAATCTAAGAATTCAATCCCATATTTTCCCTCTATTCCCAGTGCAAATAGTATACCGGTAGATAATGTAGGACCATCAATTTGCTTGAGCTTCATTTCAGAGAGAGAGAGAGAGTGCACGAACGAAGCACTACGGAAATAGGTGTCTACATATTATTCCCTCTGCACATGTTCATTCAGAGATATCTTTCGATTTTCTGGGATAGTATTTCGGTACCATGAAATATTTCTTTGTTTTCCAGCCTTCTTATGAATAACCAACTTTTCTATTTGAGTTTACTTACTTTGTTTGAAAAAATATCCGCAATCCTATAAACAAGCCCGATAAAACAAAGGGATTCTGAGGATATATCGAACAAATGATTTCAATTTCGAAAAGAGCTCAGCTCTCAGAGTCAGAATAAACATAACTCATTATTACATGAGATCAAAACTCAAGATCACGCGCCTGGAAAACTGGGCCACTTACAGAAAATCTCATTTCTACAATTAAGCTCGCTCGAATTTACAACGAAGCTCTCACTACGCATTTTGCATTGAAAGAGACATCATTACGAAAAGGGGAAAGTGACGAGGTCACATACGTTGAAACGAGTAAAAGGTTTGCTGAAAAAAATAACAAAATATTG
Source organism: Seira ritae (assembly GCA_027744415.1). Classification (NCBI taxonomy): domain Eukaryota; kingdom Metazoa; phylum Arthropoda; class Collembola; order Entomobryomorpha; family Entomobryidae; genus Seira; species Seira ritae. Next base: position 15,886 of record JAHZNI010001100.1, read on the forward strand.
CAAAAAAGTAGCAACATTCTAAAAGGGCGTAGCTGAGAAGAAAGAACAGGTTCTAGGAAATGAAAGCAATAATGAGTTTATATGAAAGCGGAGCGCAGGGGTGGCATTAAGTAATAACGACGATAATGCAAAAGCCCATACTTGTCTAAGCCCGTCACGTAATGTTAATACCCCTTTAATGAAACAAGAGGAATGGTGAAACGAGAAGGAGAGGGAAATGAGAGCGCTTTTCTTCATATGAATGCCATAATAATAACAATAAAGCTACAAAATTACGATTGAAAATATCACTGAAACGCAAAAACTAGTGGTCGTAACAGGAAACAAACTAGATGAAAATGAGACTTCCGCCATACCTAACTTCATTCCAACAATCAGGAATATGGCGAACAAATCACAACAAATTCTAAAATGAGCTCTAGACCTATTAATTAACGTTGTTATCTATTTCGCAAGAAAAGAAAACTCGCTGCATTAAACATCCGTTAGCGAAAATATGTTTCTCATTTGCGTACTTGCCACAGAGCATTAAATACACATGTATTAAGTCATAGTCATATTCAGAGAGACAAGATATAAACTCATTCATAGTGACTTTGCACCTAATTATCCTACACTAAACTACAGTCTACTATACATACATATACATTATATTTATGTGTATGCGTAAGCAGAAAATGTGCATTCAAGACTTTTCGAGCTGAAGGAACAATGAATCGAGTGGATGAATGATACAAATTACGTACTTTCATTTCTTCATTTCAACTCCACAAAAACTGCTTTAACTTTTCAAAATATTCTCTAGCAAGTCATCAAAATTCACTGAGAATGAACAATGAATTGAGTGGATGAATGATACAAATTACGTACTTTCATTTCTTCATTTCAACTCCACAAAAACTGCTTTAACTTTTCAAAATATTCTCTAGCAAGTCATCAAAATTCACTGCTATGGACAATACTAGTGCTATACTTGCGGGAGGCATAGATGTACTAATGTAATAAAATGGAGGAGGAGGTATGGCATCATTCAAAAAAATATCCTCCTTGTAAATAGTAACGAGTTGCAAAGCAATGGTTTTTACTTTACTCCTCTCGTTTCCGCTAACCATTTCATTTCTCTCTTTTTCAAAGTTTAAAGTAAAAAATCCTGTAAATTACTAAATAAAGTACTTTGATTAGGCTCTAGTAGCTAGCTACCTGCATTATGCCAAAACTAAAGCACTTTTTATTTCAAAGTAAGTAATATAAAGTCTGATGAATAAGAATTACTGAATGTGAGGAAAAGTTTTTAAAGCCAAAAGTATGAATGTGAGCATTATAATTTCATTCCATTTTCCATACATTTCAACCTCTATTCACAACTCCCAAAACTCCCGTCAGTCCTTGCCACTGTGTGTAAAAAAAAAGAATCATTAAAACATGAGATAGTGAAAAGGACTTTCATGTTCAAGTAAATGTCTCGTGTTGTTTCCTCAAAAAGGCCTCATTCCTACATTTCCCTACATGATTTAGATTTCTAACCAGGAGCAATGAAACTTTCTAGAAAAATAAAAATCCGTGAAGAAAAGTAAGTGTGAGGGAAAAATTAAAATGAAGCGAAATTTTCATTTATTTTCCAGTCTGAAAGTTATACATTTCTACTAATCCTTGAGAGTCTTTGCCCACTTTCATTTCTTGCTTATTTTCAGAAGAGCTTTAATGTCCACACACACGTTCTCTCGGAGAAGGCGCAAGTTCCCAGACGCTTGGAAAGGAATAAAGGAGGAAGGAACAACAACAACGAACAAGTGAAAAGTAGCAGCAGCAGAGCCAGTCCTAGTAAGCATATCATGTCTGAAGCCAAATGAAACACAACTGCACGCAATCCTTCAGAGAAGAGAATGTCTTAAGAACTTTGAAAATTTTTAACGATTGGATAGACTTATAATAACATACATTTTTCAAAAAAAAAAAAACTTCTCTCTACAACTGTGGGACATATTCCAGATGGAACGTTCATTTCTTTCAGACTTCATGTCCATGCTCTCGCTGTTGTAAGCCCTTGAGGTTATGTTTGGAAGAA
>JAHZNI010001101.1:0-14578 GCA_027744415.1 Seira ritae
ATAAAATTGTATGATTGCTCCACAATAAAACTTTGCTAACGTAAGCAACAAGTTGCATTTGGGGTAGGAGCTGCAATATGAAATCCGAAAAAAGTTAACAATGAATTGCTTGCGTCTTTTCTAACAGTACGGGAATCGCAGTACGCCGATGGGACGCATTACTTGTATTGTACAAGTTCAGTGCTCACTAGCTCAAGCTAACAACTGAAGATTACTGTGATAACGTAGGAGAGTGGACAATTATCTCCAAATTTTCAAAGTAATAACTTCATTCGGAATTCTCAAAGAAATCATGTACGTTGACTATTACAACCTCTTTTCTAAGTTCAAAATCCAATCGACTTAAAATCAGTGTAAATGTAAATGCATGCATAATATACTAGTATGCGTGCAAGACACGGTTGTATGTGGTACTTACCACAAAGGTTTCCGGCTTTTCCATGTTATTGTGACATCATCAGAACTATTTAGACGGGCTTGAGAATAAACATTTTGTTATGCTAGGCATATAATAATTCTTATTCTTGCTACCAGTGCAGTGCCATATAAAATTTACTCAGCATCTATCAGTTTCGTTTTAATTTCATATTCTGCAACAGGTGTAGTAACTTTGTTTTCATGATCAATTAAAGTTGGAAATCCGATTTTTTATTTACTGAAACAGGAGGGGAGGAGAATCATCTTTAAAGGACATAGATAGGTACAATACAAAGTACGAGTAGCGCTCAGCTTCGTACTTCACCGAGGTCTATCTAAAATAAATGCCCCTTCATACATGACATGGAACCTTCTGTCGAAGCATGAAAAATGGATGAAATATGGATGGAGTATGGAACCTGCACAAAAAACTTTCGTGTTAAAACTGAAATTTTGTGAACTGACGATAATTATTTTAATATAATGATAATCACCCATGATTGCCTGAGGGAACAAGCCTCAATCAGTCTTCTTCAGTCGTCACGCACCTTACTTTTTTCTCACTTGTTTGGGAAAAAAGTGGTTTTCTATCAAGAAAAAATATTTTTGGTTTACGTTCTTTTCCTTTTATCATTTTATGGCGTCCATGACGATAATAAATACGAATTCAATTTTCGTAATAATAACAAACGAGATGGAGAATATTTGACTTATTACATGGAATTGCTGCCCTATTAGTATTCTTACACTTTCGTGGACAAAATGGACTTTGGTATGCGATAAAAGTATAAAACAATGGAAAGATAGATACGATACGCAAATGAAATGAAATCGACAGAAATGAAACGGTCAAGGTGTTTCGCTGAAATAAATTGTTCGTCCGTATTCGTGGCTAAGTATGTATTACTTTAAGCTGCATTAGCCACTAGACCTGGACGAATTTATGACGTGGCGAATTTGCAGTGAAGAAATTTAAACATTAGCATATAATCCAGCAAAAACATTTTGAATCTTGAATACTATGAGACTTGATTAATTTAGGATGAAATGGGATAATTTATTCCAATAAGAATGAATGGGGTAGCTAGGACATGTCTGACATATGTATATTCGAAAGAGTTGGAAACTTAATTAAGGGATCCTATAAGTCTGGCTCCTCTCTGTTCTAACTTCAATTCATTCGGAATTTCATTTAGATCGACAGGCAACGCCCACATAAAATTCTAATTTTAAAAGTCGTCACAACTTGCAAATTTTCTGTGTTTAATTCAAAGGAATAAGTTAAACTCAAGACGTACGGATGAATCACAGTCTATTCTAAAGTTTTATTATGGGTTGTGGTATGCATGAACGTAACGTATATTGTATATGCATTTTGAGTGAAGAATCAAAACTTGCTTATAAATCAAAATTGGCTAAGCCTTGCTTCTCTCATATATTCACAATATGAATATTTGAGAATATATTTATTTTAGAATCATAGAGGTATATTGTTTAGAACTGAATAACTTTTAAGCAGAAATATATTTCAAAGGTATACCAACATTTCATCAATTTTTAATCAAACTTTTTTTCAGCTTCTGATCCCAACTGGTACAAGGTCATAGAGAGGAGCAAATCTTCTAACAACTTCACCATGGAAACATGAAACGCGAGTCAAATTTCCATAGTAAAGTTGAACTGGTCCGTACCCGACTAACTTGTGTATTGAAACTGTGATAAGCTTAAGAAATTATTTATGGGGGGTTTTAAATTAGATAGCCAGAAATTACCGTTATCATAACGATTTCATGCTTCAAAAGTTTGAAATTCGTATTGATCATATCATATTTTAGTTTATTTTCACAGGTAATGAGATCAAAAATATTATATTTATTTATACACGTAATGCGAGTCATAAAACTAAACGATAGTACATACAGGATAACTGGACTACATATATGTAAGGTGGCACAAAACTTTGAAACATAAATTAAACCAGACATCAAACTGGACTTATTATTGTTGATCTGAACTGGTCTCTCCAGCTTTGGAAGATTCGCTCGTACTTCCGCCCTGAAACATATCCACCAATTTTGCCTCCGAATCCTTCAGTACATTCTCCAATTTCTTCTCAAGCTGCACAAATCTTTTGAACAAAGCAGCCAAATGTGAACTGCTATTGCTCGTTGAATTTCCACTAATTACTAGGCTAGACGACGTTGTAAGTCTGCCTTTGTAAATTCCATCCTGTGGAGAACGGTTGTGATGCACTACCGGTTTGCATTGCCCGTGATGTGTTCTCCTCTGCCCTTCGGGGCATTGGGCCTGTGGTTTATTAGGAACTTGAAGGAGGAATCTATCGTCGACGTTTATTGAACCATCACCACTCGTTTTATTAACGCTCGCATTTCTAAGGTTTGCTTGGTGTAAAGGAGAATACACCGCAAATTTTTCTAGGAGCTCCAATGCTTCATCATCGGAATCGGCTTCTGAACCCGATTTGGAAACTGTAAGCGGTTCTTTACTGCCCTCTACGTTGTCGTCGACATCAACAGACTCAGCACTCCTTTCATGAATTTTTCTGATATCAAGACGTTGATGGTGATTATTGGTTGCTGAAAATAAAAAGTCAAATAGTTCAATATTTTCAATTGAAGTTTAATATGCGTGCAATTTGATCTTCCTATTCCAATTAATTACCATCGTTTAGTTGACTGGGTTTTGGCGTGTTTAAAAATTTATATCGTCGCTTGTTGTTCTTCACGGCGGTGACGGGAAACTCTATGCCCACGTCTTGATTTGGCTCCTTCTCCTCATCCTTCAAAGGTACCTTTTCTGAGGAGGTTGTAGGATCTCTCGTGAGCACAATCGTGTTGGTATCTTTAAGATGAGATCAGGTTTAAGATTTAGATTCATGATATTCAGCCAACCAAAAACAGCTATCATGTGAATGAGTGAGCCTATTACGTCCATACCTTTGTTAACGGACGAGTCGGAAGTAACGTCCTGTTTTGCTGACGTTGAAAACAAACTTCGATCGGCAATTCCCAATGCCTTCATTAAGTAAACTTTTCCGTACACCATGTACTCCAAGTCTGATGATCCATCAGGTCTTGTAAAAGGTGGTTTCTGCAATCCCCACAAGTTCCTAAGTGGTTCCAAAGGTACAAGAAATTCTTTGGGCCCATCAACAACTTGGTAATTTTTATTAAGGTTTCGAAAAGTGCTGTCACTGCTGATGAATGAGACTGGCAAAGTATTAGCTGATGCAATCAGAACAATTGCAAACAAGCCCACTTTTTTAAAACATGCCCACTTCATAATGCTAAAAGGGATCACAAATAAACGTTATATCTAGTTTATTTAAAAACCTAGCATAAAAAACGAAAAAGCCGTTGATTTTTAACTGTCAAAAACTCAAACGGTCTCTATCGATTGTAGATTTTTTATGCCAAATCGATGTCCTTATTGGTGACGCGCACTGAGCAAGTACGAGCTAGCATGTGGCGTTGCCAACTCCATGAAAAAGTGGTCTACATTGACCTAAACTGCAATCTATTATTCATTCGATGACCGACCAGACCACTTATTCTGTTTTCGCATGTAACTCCTCCATCAAAGGTAAAGGCAACGTCATATCAACAAATCATAATCACTATCACCATCATCAACATCATCATCGCGAAAAAAAATCTCGTAAAAATGCTAAGAACACTATGCATGCGGTCAGTCAGTTGTGTTCATATTCACATCATATAGCATTATTCTCTAAGGAAGATAAAAGGATGATTGCGTAGGGATTTCGCACACACACAATCATTTTTGCACAATGGACAACTACCAAGCTCCTATTTTTTTCGATAAAAATTCGTGCACTATTATCTGCGTATATTTATATGCATATGTAGCACATAAGTACATCTTTACGATTGGAAAAGAAAACATTTTAGACTACATATATATGACTATGACTGTACGTTTAAGCTATATCAGTGAATCATAAATGCTATGCAGTTGAAAAAAATCTATTTGTTGAATATTATGCAAATGATTTTCTTTGGCCTGACTCTAAGAACAATACGTTATTATGGTAAGTACGGCACCTTCGGACTTTACGTCATCGAAGACCATTTTATTTAAGAAAGGACTGGAGCAGAATCTTCCATTCGTGTAATGGTATCATGCCCTCCATTTTTATGTACCTAGCGTCGTGGGAATCATTTATTAGGAACACGTTTGCGAGACTTTTATGAGGCGTTCCTCAGGAGGTTGGTACAGTTCGCTCGAACTAAAATTTTCGAGCATTTAATTTGTCCCACTAGCATCTATTTAAATTGCATAGTGTCGTAAATACTTGCAAAGAATGTCCAACTTCAAACTTTAATCTTTAAAGGTTTGTAACCAACTCATACGATCTTCTTCCCTGTCTTCGCAGGAGTTCATAACATTGCATTGTCAGTCATGCAATACCTCACAGAATAGCAGCAGAGCCCATTTTGGTCTGATTGAAGATTGAGGTAACTTTGTGAAGAGAATACCTATATATTTGTTTTACCTCCTTATTTGTGTGGTTGAGTCAGAGATGCACTTAAGAATGTATGAATGCTCACACGTTCACTTCACCTTTCACGCGAATATTTTGTTCCGTGAGAATTAATGAAGCATTTTTTCCGAAACTTTAATGAAGTTTTTTATGAGTCATGATCAATTATGCGGCAGGTAATATATTTTCCTTAGTATAATTGGGAAGATTAGGGAATTTTTTGTTAGTGTATCCATAAAGTGGAAGAAAACTAAGAATCTGAAACGAGAGTTTCATTCAACATGAGTTTCAAATGACGTAATATTCCGCAAACAACAAGCAAGCTTCACACTCTTATGACAGAGAACAGAGAAAAAAAACCTTGAAGTTTGGATGAAATCATTGTAAAGCTTAAGTAGAAAAGTTTAAAACTAAACGCATTAATTTAAAATTGGTCCAAGAATTATGTTGTCCATAATCATCTCAAGATAAAATAGAATGGAAAGGTAGAGATACAGAAAAAATGCATCTTGGGATTTCCAAAGCTTGGATTCTTTGGGATTAGTACCTTTATAAAAAATACATTTATAGTTTTTAGTTTTCTGCTTTTGCTATTTTTCTCCAAGACGCACAGTTGCTTCTTCATGAAATTGTGTATGAATCAAATTATGTATGTATGTGTTGTTGGTATGGGAAGATGACCAAAGTTTTTATTTATAATGCAACTCATTCATAAATACAAAACAAAATTAATGTTTTATCCGCTTAGGCAATACTTACTACTTAATTAATTCATGTTCGTAGATTTTTAATTCAAATTAAATCTGAGTCATTCCTTATCATATTTTTACATTGATTATTAACTGAATAATTTTAAGTAAGACACGTCATCCATCGATCCAAAATAATACATTTTCTAATACAAATCCAAATACATACACACCGCCACACATTTCGATTTCATTTCAATCGCAACTGTGTTTATACAAGTCTAATAAAATCATTTTTGATTCCCTCCCAGTTTGGTAACAATAACAATATTTTCCAGAATAACTTTATATATAGCTTTACCCTAAACAAAAGCTAAAGAGAAATATGAAGGCACACAATTATAATAGATTATGATCTTGTCTTCACATTTACACCAAACATAAGTTATTCACAATCTATTCAACGTTCGGCTTTTATAAATAAAATACTTCTTACGCATTGGCATCATTATTTGCATTAACGTTCCCCCGAATAGCTTTCAAGTTACAATTTTCTCTGAAAACTCTTCTGTCATATTTAACATGCTGATATTATAAACATGGCATTATGTAAATACTGACAAAATTTGATTCCTAATTACATAGCAGTTTCTAATACTTATTTGCTGTATGATACTTGCACAGGCTTAGGTTTTGAATATGTCTCAGTGTTTTTCCCAACTCTCAGAATCAATTTGCATTTTCCCCCATATCCACGTTTGTGAGTGGCCTGTGCACATCTAGCATAATTGCTTGGTGTCAGCAACAGCGAAAAGTTATGCAGGGAAAAGTCCGCTCCATCCCCGTCCTTACTTCCTTCTTTGGGTATTACGTCAATGAGTATTTCCGCTGGTCGGTTTATTAACCCTAAAAGCAACATCAAATTGACACGAGACATTAGTCAACTTCAACTATGCATGAAAAGGAAGTGAGAACCGTAACTGTATTATAATGCTAAATACTAGTAAAATTACTTACTTTGATAGTCATCCGACTTATAATCTGAAGCTGGTAAAATGAATACACTCTGGCCAGGTTCAATATGCCTATTTATCGAGTTCGGCTCTCGCACGGGATCAATGTAAACCAAATTTTGATAAGCATCTGGAGGTGAATCCACAGAACGGATTAGAGTTTGAGCATCTGAAATCATACAAAATCAGAAATGTTCATTTCATTAGTCATGATCACAATTTCAAGGACATCCTTCCTTGTGCGATCAAGTACTTTTTTGTATCTAAAATGAATATGAGTAATTAATTAACTCCCTCTATACTAGATAAACAATTTAAATTATGCAAGTGCCGTGAGAACTATAAGAATCTTTTGCTAAATGAACACATGCTCCTTAAGTGACTTTAAGTATTTTCCTTTGTTGTTGTATTATGTACTTATGTATGTAAACTCTAAAGGATGAGAATCTCATGTGAAGGTAAATTTTTGTGAGAAATAATTTTATTGAAACTCAAGTGTAAGTACCGAGAACATGTGTTTTTAATTGAATATTATATAAAGAGAGACCTTCTCTACGTGTGTATTATGTATACTTAAGGTTATGAAACAGAAAAATTCACTTCCGGTAACGTCTTCTGTAGGGATCATTATTATTAAAGCCATTAAAACCGTTCCTCCCATCAAAAGGTGGTCTATTTCTGCTATTACTGAAATCATTGAAACGATCTACGTTCCTACTATACTCATTGAAACGATCAACTGGTGGCAAATTCCTATTATACTCATTGAAGCGATTTACATTGTTGATCTCATTGTAACGATTAATACTGTTGAAGTCGTTGTATCTGCCTCTGCCTTCAGGGCTGTTGAAGTATGGAGGAGGAGGTGGATAGTGGTTGAAGTTATCATTGTACCTACCTTGACCATGATGAAGATGATCATGACCATGTGCGTGAGCGTGTTGATTTGCTCCAGCTCCATTGTATGGTAAATGCACTACAGGATTAGGCCCTGAAGTTCCAGGGTAGATTGAATTAGGTCTTGGGCTTCCACGGCCGAATTGAAGAGTACCAAGGCTGTTTTGAGACTGCGCAGTTTGCGGGAATGGAGTTGGCGAATGATTGTGTGCGTGATCATGTCCGTGATTTTGGTTAGGGAATGCTTGCTGTGGCGGGGGAGATCCATTTTGGGGGAATTGGGCGGGATTCAAGACTCCTCGCTGGCCTGGATTGCTCACACCAATGTTAGGAGATGCTCCTAAAATAAAAGATTTCATATTAAAATGGAACCTTATCCGTAGAACAATAATGCCCTAGGATATTCGGGTGAAAATTACCTGGTCGCCCCGCAAGATTAAGAAGAGCCTTCAATCGTCTAATATCTTCCCCTTCGTTTTCCGATCCAGGGTCGTGATGAGCATGTGCGCCAGAATGAGAATGAGCACCTACCGGTCCCTGTGGGTAGTTCAACTGTCCAGACGCCGGTGTCAAAGGTTGCGGTTCGTAGTTATTTTGACTCTGTCCTTTATATTTCTGTATTTCCAAAAAAGCTTTCAGTTCAGGATTCTGATTCCCTTGGGGTGCTCCCGGAGCTAAATTAGCCTGAGGTTGTTGCGGAAGAATTGGACGTCCTGATCGTTGCGTCGCATACCGATTAGCCAACTGCAGATTCTGCTCCTGATTATTCTGTAGAACAAGGGGACTTGGCGACGGTCCCCTTCTATTTTGTGTGTTATACGCGTACTGATAAAGGGAACTCTCCCGTCCCTGTTGCAGAGAACTTAATGCAGGATGGGTTGCAATATGAGAGGGAACCTGTCCCGGAAGAACTTGGGGACTGGGGAGGGGCGTCCCTTCGATAGAACTTGTGACAACTTGAAGGGAAAATATGGTAAAAATTAACCAACTGACGTTTGCCATTTTTACTTCCGAATTTCAAAAATGGTCCAACGCGAAAGTCTTAAGAAATATATTTTAACTTTAATGGAAATGCATTGGATGGGCAATATTGCTTGGCTGTTTCAGTCTCAATATCCACTTCTCTATTAAAGAGAACGATTGTGGTCTTATGCGGTTAACTTTTCCATTTCACACTTCATATTATTCTAAATCGAACGAGTGCACCACACTCCAATTTATCCACTTGAATTGAATTCCACGAAGGTCACTCACGATTTTGATTGGATTGCTTACTGAAATTAAAACTGATGTCGTACGCACCTTCCATGCGTTTTTTGATGATATGAGTAAGAATTAAGTAAGTACACCGTATTCTTGTTTTTAGGTTGTTACCTTTGGAACCTCTGAACCTTAAATGATTATCAGTTCATTTAAGTACACACTTGCTACAGGAAATGAGAACAATGCAAGATTTTCAATTTCATAATCCAATTTTCCTTCAGGGCTACTGTACACCTTGCATTGCGTTCTCATTGTCAGAATATGTCAGACCGATCTTAACTTAACCGTTTTCCATTGTGTAGCATCTTCATTACGGTAGAGCAAGGGTAGGTACATCACCATCATCAGAACTTATCTTCTTACCTGAGTTGAGTCATTATTATACAATACCTCGAAATAAGACCTCGAGTTAAAATAATACCCATATGCACGAATTTTTTTTCTGCTATGAGCAGCCAACCGATTCACCTTTGCTACATTTTTTTCGTACATAAAAACTCATTCGTTGCTATAATCAAAACAGGCAAGTTGCAAAATTTTTTGATAGTCCATTCTATAATTCTCATGAGCCACGAATAGAGCAAAATATTATTTAAAAGATTCATAGTCGCAGTAACAAGTAAGTAGCTCCATGTTACTATGTACTTTTACGTATCTGTAGGTAAGTTGGTACTTATATATGTATATGTAGATGTGAACTAAGCATCTTTTTATGATGATCCGATCTTGAAAAAATTCCCACAGCTCCTTGCTAATTCTGGAATGTTGATATCATGATATCTATATATAAGCATCTTTCTGGAAACGTTTGTATTTTATATCGTGCTTTGATATGTTCTAGTTCTACATAATACATCAAATTAAGATTGCTTAAGCCATTCTGTGGTTTAAAATGCGAAATTGAAACGAGGATTATTCAAGTTAAAATACGACACGAGCCGCACATCCATAGAGCGAGCGTAAAATTCGATAATTACTTCCTTTCAGACGAAAACATCTTTAATCATACAAATGTGTGTTATATTCCAAGAATTCGTCAGACAGAGCAATACAAATTTTAATTATAAAGTTGCTCGTTTTCCATTTCCACACATAAATTTGACAACACAATCCATGCAATGTTACATAATCTTGGAGATGTAGAGAAATCATACTTGCATGGCACAAAATGTTAAATGTATAATTAAAAATATATTTTCAAAATAAAATGTGCTTCATAAGTACACCTTCATGAAATTTTTGAAGCTTGATTCTATCGTTTGAAATAAAATGGAATATCCCACAAAAGCTAGGAACACATTCTAAAGCGTAATTGAAATTCTTTATTAATGAGCGGAATTAGTCTCAAAATTGCTTTGAATACACAATGGAATAGTAAATAAATTAACTTTAGATTTATTTAAAATTCGCCGTAAGACGCTACCGGATCTTTGCCATCCATTACGCTTGAGAGGTTTTTGAAGAGAATTCCATTTTCAGCCGCTGTACAATAAAAAAATCCAAACAATGCTTAGGCTTAATATTATGCATTCCCGGATAATTTACAGAATGAAGTATGCTTACCAACTGCTGCTGCAGTTTTTGCGGTAGGCAGGTTTGTGCAGTCTCCAATCGCAAAAACATTTTTGTGACGGACATGCTGAAGGGTTTCCTTATTCACATCAACAAATCCAGCCGCGTCTGGTATGTCTTCAGATTTGTTCTTAACAAGGTCAAATGGTCCCATTGGCGGAGTGACGTGAAGCATCTCGTACTATATATTTAATAAACTTCGATTAAAATTGTACCTTGTTGTTACCTTTAGAATGCTATCCGAAGGTGAGGCTTCGACGTACTGAAATTTTCTCATATTTCCCCACGTTGTCCAAATCCTCGAAAACTGCAACTTTTTCTTTAGGAATAACCTCCACCAAGTTTCTCCTCAGGTTAACTGTAATGTCTCTAGATTTTACGATTTCCCATAAAGAGTCCGCGTAGTGCTTAACCCCAAATAGCACTCCGAGTGAAGTGTTATAAATCAAGTTAGCATCGACTCGTTTCCCGTTCTGTTTTAATTATTCAAGACAAGAAAATGTATACTTAAATGCTTTAGGCCAAACAAATAAATTTTAACACTTTCTTGCGTTTTTAGTAGCATATTTTATGCATACCTTTCGAAAGTAGTGATCAGAGATGTAAAGAATTTTTTGTGGTGCTCCAGCGCATTTTACTGGAGTATTGGGAAAGGTGAAGACTGCGTTTCCTGCGTTAGAGCCATTTTGGTACATTTTAATATTTATTTGTAAAGGCCAGCTTTGTCTGAAATGAATTAAATTATATGTAATGATATTAATTACCTTTTTGAAAATCCTGCAAGGCTTGAAGTGTTTTATCGACATAAAGCGGAGAGTAGTTTGAGCATACCCCTGGTGTATTGAAAGCTTCAGGTAGACCTTTTACCTACGAGAAAAATTCGACAGTTATCAAATATGCAATTGTGTACGTAGGTGATATAGAAGTAGAAATAAATTACCTTTTCATATTGCAACTGTATGCCAGCGGCAATAACCAAATATTCGTAAGAAATTTCTTGCTTAGAATTGCCTTTCCCAACAACAACTGAATTTTTAGATGGCTTAATTTCAGATGCTGCTTCTTTAATCCAATCGATTTTGGAAGGCAGAACCGAACTCATGGGTCTCGCAGAATCGTTCAAACTTTTCATTCCTCCGCCTACAAGTGTCCACATGGGTTGATAATAATGAACCTACATAAATAAATGGCATGCATCCAATCAGTTTTAATCTTATTATTTTAAAGCATATTTTAGTCATAACTGAAAATTAAAAAATTACATCGCTTGGCTCGATAACAGCAATCGAGTTCGGACCCAACTTTTTCGCGAATTTAGCTGCGACGGAGCAGCCTCCAGCCCCGCCACCGATTATCACCAGTTTGTATCTATAGTTTCAATGATATATTTATGAGATCGAATTCTTTTTGAGATCCTCTAAAGGTTCCAATTTCAAGGTAGGTTAGCAAATAATATGATCTAATTTTTCCAACCGTTTTTCACATTTTGATGATGTGGAAAATTTCCTATAAGCACATCCACGGAAGACGCCGGACACCTCTGGTTGATGGGAAATTATTTGTCGAATTACACTCATATTAAAAACTTTGATTGCAGCAGCTATTATTCCAGGTTTCAAAAATGTCAACACGTTGACACGGAGAAATTTAATCGGAAGCAGTTTACATCATTGCAGCAAAAAATATGATGTTATGAACATGTGAACTTCTCGTAGCTGCGGCATCATGTGTCTTTAGTCTTTGGAAGGTCATATTCATTACTTCGCGGAGATTGTCAGCAGAACTACATAATATATAAATATAAGCCCACAATCCATTGATGTAGTTTTGTACTTGCTGTTGTAAAACAAGATATGTGATATATGCATGGAATACTTCGTGTTCTTTTGGAATACTTTGTTTTCATAATGTGCCTAATATTTGGTGTTGGTGGTACAAGACAAAATGCTCATGAAGCTGCTTCTGTGCTTGAATCTTGTCTCTGTTCTACGAATCCAGCGTCATATCAAATGTGCCAAGTAAGTGCTGATGCATCGCGTCAATATATTATGCCATGAAAAATAATGTATTCCCCACATCGAATCTCAATTCTAAACCCAATAATTTGTCCAAGTTTTATTTATCTATTTTTACTGTATTTTATAATGGTTTTTGTAATATTCCTCCATGTATTCCTTGCTAATTAAGTGCTCTTTAATGTACACTTTTAATATTTTTGATGCGTTATCGTATAGAGAGCCTGCACTCTACATGAACAACATAAAAATTCAAAGTTATTAAATTATGTAGTTTTACTGAACGTCTACCAAAAATATGAAATCATGGGGAAATGATTAAATGAATACCTGAACATCTTCACCAGCCCAGATTTGGTTAGAAATGCAAGAACATGCAAAGTTTTCCTCGTCATGATCCAAACTCCCACAGAAATCACATTCCTCCATACTTGTCTCGTTGGATTTTTCAAACCCCGATTCTGTTGACGAGCATTCGTATTTCTCAGAGCTTTCGAATTCCGGTTCTGGTTGGAACAAGATACAACGTCGAGATGACGGAGCCCAGTTTGCTTCCATTGAATCTGAATAATCGTCTATGAAATTTTCATGTAAAAATAATGTATCTAGAAAATGCCATTTTTCATTTCCAAGCAAAAGTTAAATGATCACATTGGACATACCGATAAATCCAGAAGTATTGGAAGATTGGTTGATTTCCTCACTTCTTCGGATGCAACTGACTGTGGGAGTATTTCCCCTTCGGCCGTGCTTCTTACCGGAACGTTTCTGCTTCATTACCTTGGGTTTAGGTGTGGGTGTAAGCATGGGTAAAATGATATTGTGAAACTAAATTTCCAAGCAAAAGTTAAATGATCACATTGGACATACCGATAAATCCGGAAGTATTGGAAGATTGGTTGATTTCCTCACTTCTTCGGATGCAACTGACTGTGGGAGTATTTCCCCTTCGGTCGTACTTCTTACCGGAACGTTTCTGCTTCATTACCTTGGGTTTAGGTGTGGGTGTAAGCATGGGTAAAATGATATTGTGAAACTGATCTTCATCAAACGGAAGGGGGATCTTACTCAGCTTGATAATTTTCTGCTCTATTTCGAATGCTCTGAAGTAGTAAATAGGTAAAATGATATTGTGAAACTGATCTTCATCAAACGGAAGGGGGATCTTACTCAGCTTGATAATTTTCTGCTCTATTTCGAATGCTCTGAAGTAGTAAAAATATGTGTTAGAAACATGAAGCGTAAATTTAGAAGCTCAGGTATGTATTTTATGCTTGTGATGATGTATATTATGCTTAATTTATGTGTATGATCCATTTTTTACCTAAATACAGGATCTTTCAAAATATACTCGAAACCTGGAAGTGCTGGTAGTTTTCCACTGGAAATTGCTTCTGAAATACGATTTCTCTCCTCGTTTTCCCTTCTCTTATAATTTTCTATTAAAGTTTGCCTCACGTGTTGGTTGTAATATCCATTTTTTCTATCAATACTGATCTCCTTTGCCATATTATGTTGATACTCAGCCAAGGCGTCTTCGTCATTCTGGTCGTTTTGCAAGGCCAATCTGAATTATNATTTTTTCTATCAATACTGATCTCCTTTGCCATATTATGTTGATACTCAGCCAAGGCGTCTTCGTCATTCTGGTCGTTTTGCAAGGCCAATCTGAATTATTATAAATGCATGCGATATGCCTAAAACTTGCGTATGTACATACATATGTATGCGCATGCATAATGCATTTAAAATTCAAAACGGAACTTACAACAGGGTCCGATGATGGAGATAGCTTTGGACATAATCTGACACCCTTTGTCTCATGAGAACCTTATTTTGACCGATCCATGAGGAAAAAATCATTTCTTCGTCGAGCCCATTATCAATCCACATCCGCTTCAAAATCGTATTTCCCTTCACACTGAAGAATTTCGTTTGCACTTTACCTAATTTCAGCCTGTCCATCTTTGTAATAATTAATTATTGAACTTAAATAGAATGCTTAACTGGAATATGAAATTAACTCTAGAATTGTCCAATTTATCTCGTTCTGAACTTCTTCGAAAGACTTCACGTGCAAGACTGAAGCATCCGTTTTTCGCCACAATCCAAGAAAATGTATTTCAAGGACAGATTTTTTCTTATGTGGTTTAGCTGCGCTGGGTGCTGGGTGGCTGTCATTTACTA
>JAHZNI010001102.1:0-10183 GCA_027744415.1 Seira ritae
GCATGTTTTATGGGCATCTGGAAGTTGTTTCTAATTTTTAGAGTAGAGAAAAGGCATCATACAAATTCCAGCGTCATAATTTTTTTCTGCTGAAGGTTTAAAATCCTGATCCAGACTGATTCAAAAGCAGACCCATTTAGATGGAGCATTTCACTAATTCGAATTCTATTTTTAAGTGAAACATGGAAAGTGAGAAGATGCATGTATGTATGTATTTATGTAGATAGTAGGTGGAAGCTTTAAATGGATCATATTCCATATTCCCATTTTCAAAAGCAGTCTACCAGTCTAGCAAAATGAGATCAAGTTTTATCGATAACGATACGCTATGATAGGATGCACTTTAGCCAGAAAACAAACTTTTAACTTTTTGTAATGGGTTTCTGAGCTGGAACTTGGAATTGGAACTGTTCACTCCCGTTTTGTCAATAACTGAAAAGTTCAGAGAAGTAAGCGAAAACTTGCCCTAATGGAAGAGAAGAGACAGACAAGAACTCATCAAATCCAATAATTTACAATGCCATTGCTCTGCTCTGTTCCGTACTAGTGTCTGAGTAAAGCATGAGGAAAAAATTCCAGCAGAAATTGATGGGCAAGAAGATAGTGACGACTGCAAATGCGCATTACGGTTCTTCCCTGTTCGATCGAAATCGTTAGACTTTGAAAAGTACTGAACTCTCTGCTCGTGTCCTATCAAAAAAGTTTCATCACTGCATTATCATTATCGTTTCCATAAACTGTAGATATAAATATATTTCTGTAGATTCCCCCCAAAATACACTTGCTAGATACACTATTTTTTAAGAATTCAAATTCTATAGAACTTACGCTCTATTAACCATTTTTTATGCTGAATGTGCTTTACAGTTTCTTGACGTGATTATGTTTATGATGATCGAGGCCATAACATGCCTTGTGGCTTGGCTTGACTTGACATTATTATGATGATCATTAAAAATATATTCAGTTCATATCTTTTTTGAAAAACGCTTTGCTCTGCGCCCGTGATGTCATTTTCCTCCATCATAATAATGATCATCATCCCATTCAGGACTTTGCTCCTTTTGTGGTCGCCCCTATCGCTACCGTTTTGGGATTCATACTTCGTCTATTTTTCATCTC
Source organism: Seira ritae (assembly GCA_027744415.1). NCBI lineage: Eukaryota > Metazoa > Arthropoda > Collembola > Entomobryomorpha > Entomobryidae > Seira > Seira ritae. Next base: position 1,123 of record JAHZNI010001102.1, read on the forward strand.
TCAAAAATGGGCTAATAAATCATGCAGAGTGCGAAGACACGCAGTAGATGTAAATAGTTGTGGCTTTGGCATTGTAAAACTGAAATTTAAAATTTCTTTTGACAAGGTTTTGACTTGTAGGCTGTAGGCTCGTGAGTTGACGCTTTAAAAATTGAAAACATGAATAACAAAGTCTAAAGACAAATAGGGCAACTTTATGTTTTTATAAAAAAGCCTGAGGTTGTTTGTATATAGGTAGGTAGTCCTTTAAAAAAATGATGTGCTTTGGCTTTGAGTCTATGGAAAGTTGGCAATTTATCAAAGCGAACTTTACATACTTTACAAGTGTTGATTAAAAATCATATAAGACAATGATTCAAAAGAATAGGAATATTAGTGCTAAGAGTACATACTCTTAAACTTGTATGTTGTGGGTAGGGGTAGGGTTTTGACCAGTCACCTAACAATACTAAATTTAATCAACGACACATTAATGTCTGGTTCAGGGTTGTCGGAACTTTCCCTGAGTCAGACATAATATTTTGATAGTAATTTTGCAATACAGTGGAACTTTTGAGCTCTACATAAGTTTGGTTATTGCAACATTACATTGCAAGCTAAGCAGAAAAGGAGAACTTGTTCGTTACTTGTCCAGGAAATCAAATAAATTACTTAACGACCATGGCCATCAAAGGCCATATATGCTTCTACCAGGTTATGATTACCTATATTGCCATTGTCAGTGCTTTTTCCAGTAAGCTCATAGCCATCCCAACTCATAGACTACGGCTTCCAAAGCAATCCCATTCCATAGACTTACATAATACACATTATTGCAAAAATATTGTATTTCGTACAATGATGAAAATGAGCTATAAAAGTGAATGCCCAAAGATTGTGTGATATGGAATGAAGATAGACATGCTGACATGACAAAAGATGCAATGTTTATAGACTCCATTTTAGTCAAAGCAAAGTTAACTTTGCATGCATCATGCTTTACATTTCAACTGAAGACATCTATTAATTTGCTTCCTACCAGTAATTGGAATGCTGAATGAAATGGAGTTGACAGCAGAGTGGAGAAATTGTTCGACCAAAGTAGACTCGATTAAATCACAGTTTCATATCGTCATAAATTCACATCTCCTCCAAAAGTGTGCTGGGTTATTGTCCAAATTTTGTCCACGAATTTCACGGTTAAGGCCGACCATCCTGATACTCTTCAACATTACTATTGACATAACTCAAATCAAATTTTTCCGTAAATATTGATCTAACATGACAAAAATGCTAACAATATAAGTTATATTAGTACAAAACAATCAGACCATATCAAGTGCGTAGACAGGCAATGTCGCAGTGGAATTGCTAAAAATATTTACTTTAAGCATTAATCTTAATTTAAAAAGTATGAAAGAAATACAAACCCCAGTGTTCCTGCAAGTGTTTCTGGCTATAAAAAATACAATTTGTATTACAGAAGGTGAACTTGAATTATGCACTCCCTCACACTCTCCCAGTGTTTTCGCAATTGATTTGATGAGGGAACACATTTAGGCAACGAAAGTAATCGCACACACGCGTCAGACCATAGATTCTATTTAAATTTAGATGTAGCCAAATGACAAGGAAAAATGTTCTGTCCTTTTGTGCTAACTCAGATAACTAGTGGAATGCCATACCTAATCGTAGGTATCATAAAAGTTCTAGAAATGAATGCGAATACTAATTTACTTAGTGCAGAAGTGCGTAAATAAATGTGTTATCTGCGAAAGTAATAAAAACGAAAATTGCATAAAAGAATGTGATCTAACCAGTGTTTTTTAAATGTGTTTTCCAGATGTGATGATGATGTCATCCAAATGGTAAATACTACGCCTAACTACGCTCAAGTAGCGACAAAGTGGAGGAGGAGCACGACGACAGAGGGACACGCGATAACGTCCATATCTCCTGTCGTCACATTCCAGAAAAGGAAGGATAGACTTTCATGACGAGGGAGTCTATTAGGTATCGCAGATATAGTTTCTTTCTGAGATTTGAGATCGAGACTGAATGACGGCTCGGAGCTGACTCACCTGACCTGTGGCCTTGCATGGTCAATTTTCATTGGGAACATTCCGTCCAGCGACCGTCCAGCAGTACAAAAAATTTCTACATATCAGCATTAATTATTGTATCTGCAATCCACGCAGAACCATTTTTACATAAGTTAAACTTATCGGAATTCCATTATAGTGAATAAGATGACACATCAACTCAAATCAGGAATGAATAGTAGTAGTAGCCGAGGCATAAGCAATAACAACTATTATGGCTTCGCATCCAGTCATAATAGGAACGATAACGATGCCAGCGACAGAACAAGAGCAGAAGCCGAACTGGCAGGAGGAGGTCTCAGTTTTGTCATTCATTCTCCTAACTCAAACACACCTAACCAGCAGCAGCCCAACAATAATCAACAACTCGGCTCAATTTCTTCAGTAGCCTCATCCACATCCTCTGGGATCTCGAGTGGAAGCTCGACAATAACAAAGAGCTCTACCTTTAATGGGAACACGTTCACACGGTCCAAGCCAAAAGAGAGGAAGCCCTTACCGAATGGTTGGCAGCAGCAGCAGGAGCAGGAAGCAGAAAAGGAGCATCTACAGCAACAATCACCATCTGCTACTGCCAGCACTTCTTCTTCTTCGCCTGGACCCTTGAATTTGAAAGTAAAAGGGATCCAGTCTCCATCCGGCATTCCCACAGTGACTCTCTCCGAGCCAACACCTCCGCCGAGGAAGGAGAAGAATAATACTAGCTCATCGTCTTCCTCCTCCTCTCCCGGAAACTTCTTCAATAAGGACAATAGTAATAGCAGCACTGGAAGCGTTGTCCAGCCTTCTGTGAGCACGAATGGTAGTAGTAGTAAGCAGCGCAACTCAACATCAAGCTCTTCCAGCGGCTCATCGTACTTTCACTTTACCCCAAAGTCCAGCTCGACGTTTATACATCTAGATCAGAGTGGCGATGATGGAAATGGTGACGATGATCTCGCCGATGACGACGTTACAACGAGTCCTATAAAAGGGCCCGTTCATCGGAACAAAACTCAAAAATCGGTGGGTGCTAGTTCTAATTACGTGAGTAAATCTCTCTTCAGTGACATTCCTCCTTCCGGTGGTGGTGGTAGTCGTGGTGGTGGTCAGAATCATGAGACTAGCAGCAGCAATAACGACAACAGCAAAAGTGGTAGTAACAGTAAAAGTGGGAGTAGTAGCAGTGAATTCCCAGGCATAAACAAAATGAGGGACTTACATTCATCCTCCGAATTAAGAACTATCTCCTCCGGGGAAGTGGACAGTAATGGGAATGGCAGTGGAGGTGACAGTCCTAGGAAGCCCGAATGGAAGCAGTAGTGGCAATCCAAGTAACTTTAGTGGGGAAGAGGAAAACTTTGAGTGTTATGGGGAGGGCAACGAATCATTGACGTTTTTAGAGAATACGAGTGGGAGTGGAGATACCTCTTTGCAGTACTCTAGGTAAGGTGCTTTTGAATAAAAAACTTTTCACACCTCAGTTGAGATGGCGCTATATTGTGTATTCACACTCAACAATGCAAATGAAGCCCTACCGCGAATTCACATTCATAGACTTTCGTTTTTCATGCATGGGACAACAATACAATTTTTCATTATTCTCATATGTTGCGGATGCGTAGTGCGTACAATATTTAACATTTTGACTTGAGCAATATTGTAATTTGCAAAAAATTGTGTGTCATCCTTTGTACTTCTTTTTCTTCGAACAGAAGGAGTGCATGGCATGTGGTGACAACTCATGGCAAGTCATAACAATAATATTAGGTATGCAATGCACTCTTCATCATTCTCGTTCCATTTAGCGGAGGACTGATTGTCGCATCTGCCACAAAAAAAAAGAAGAAGAAGAAGCAAATTCTATCCGTCACAGTCACAGTACCAAGTCGAGAGTCGAGAAGAAGACATAACACAGAAAATCAGAATCAATTTCGTGAAAATGTAATTCCAATTCACAGTCGTAAATTTACATTTTGTCGAGATTCGAAATGAAAATAATAATTGTAATTAAGTCTGAACACAATAACAATATTTTTGGGGACAAAAATGTGAGTGAGAGAAAGAAAAAGCTTCTTTGAATGAAAAAAATTAGGTTTTTGTGCTCATGATTCCATGCGATGCTCATCCTAAAATGCTCATGCTCATGAGCTCTCAAAAAAATTTGCAACATAACTCACTTCCCTCTTCGCGTTCCTCGCGTCTTTTCCTTTCAAAATTTTTCGAAATGACAGGTTTTTCTATTGTCAACAAGAGGCGATGAGCATCCGAGCCAAGTCAAAGTGTAAGATGAGTGCTGTAGGTAGATAAGCTCTGGCTTCCGTTTTTTGTGCTCATATTTTCTGACAAAATGAAATAAATGTCTCAAGCTTTTCATTAAAAGAACAGCAGCAGTTGTTGTGTGGTGGAATTAGATGTAGGTATTCATGAAGAAGAATTTCACTTTTTCATTTTCATGAAGTACACAATCGACGACATCATCGTCATCATCACATGAATCACGAAAACAAATGTAATTTCAGTGAGGAAAAATAATGCCACTCGAACTCAAAAATGGACTTATCACATTGCAATAAAAAAATTGAAGATGAGCTTAGAAAAATTGCAAATTGTACGCATAATTCTACTCTACGCACGCAGCATGATTGTGATGATGTGAATGCGACGCTGTGATTCTCCTCAAGTTTGTACGGAGTGAAGGCCGTTTGTTCACGCGAAAAAGAAAACTTGCAGAAAAAAATGAATTCGCGAAAAAAATTTGATGACGATGATGACACGACAAAGGTAATAAAAATAAAAACGGATTTTTCTCCTTCGTGTGTGGTTTCTTCCTTTCAAAAAATATTTTTGATGAAGTAAGTTGGACAGGCAAAAACAATAAGAGAAGAATCTCAAGAAAGTACTTGGATTTGGTTTTTATTATGGCTTCGTCATCAAAATAAAGTCTGGTTTTGCTTACGCTCACATTCCATTCTCTTCATTTATGAGTCAGCTCAAGTCCACGAAAATGAAAGGCGTGTAATGAAGAGTGCATTAATCCTGCATATAAATAAAACAAAGTGCACGACATTAGTCGCGGAAAACAGAAGAAACAATTTTGCGAAAATAAATAATATTGCACTTGTCTGGCTTCTTCTATTTCAGATTTGATACGTCATTGTGGGTAATGAAGCAATTTTCTGAGTTCAACCAGATTAATTAAATTACCGAGTTTGCAGGGCTAAAACCGTGACCGAGTATTTTTGAAAGGACTGGGTAAATACTATTAAGATTGATAGAGTGTAACCGTTATGCGTGAGTTAGACTTGTCATTTTGTAAATTTTGAAGGGCACTCCTATTTTGAATTCAACCGATTCATTTGCACATTGATCCTTGCATTGTGAATGTAAGCGGGACTTTCACAGTTTGGCCATACGTACGCATCGCACGCTATATTATGCGATGATGATGAGACGCTTTCAAAATGTCCTCGATTACCTTTGATTTGGCGATGAATATGCACACCTTCTCATCTCATGTACTGTACTCTTGTACTTCTCATCCAATCCGCTAATTGACAATTATATTGAATTAACTTTTGCCTAATTTAAATACAAACCTATCTAAAAGCTATATGTTCTTGAGATTAAATTGAAATGAGAGGCACTTTACAACTCACGAAAAACTATTTGTGAATTCGATTGGCGAAACCGATATGAAGGATTACTTTCTGCATTTACATTGCCTATTCATCATTTCATTTTCATTTAAGTATAATCAAATTTAATAGGAATTGCCGATTTGAGGTAATTGTCTTCAGCCAATATCACCGCGACTATTATAGCATCTCTTTAAGATTAGGTAAAGCTACTGCTTTAGGTGCCAAATGATTTATTCCTGACAGAATAGTAACTGGTGAACTAAAAGTTGCCACTTGTCAGGATTTCACGAGAGAATCGAGCTGAGTTGAATTGTGTCATGTCATGTCGCATGGCATGTACAATAGATATTTAATGATTTGTGCGTGCGTGAGCGCACCCAATATCTAGGTGTTTTAGTGGGACATCTACACTTTACATTTTTGCACGTTCACTCTCCCTCACTTTATTTATTTATTTCAAATAATCTTTTAAAAATAATTGCATATTAGAAAAAATTGAAGAAAAAAAATATTTCTTGGCTGGGATGCCAGTAGCGCTATACATACCGTATTTTGTTGAACTCACGCAAGACCTAAAAAACAAGTGTATTATTTAGTAGGGAAATCAGACTGGATGGAATTAAAGAAAAGTACGGTTGCAGAATAAAAGTGAAATGAGCTGTTGTTGGCGCTGACAATTGCACACATACAAACATAGTTGCCGGTATATTGAGTAAAAATAACATCTCAGTAACGAGAAAAAAAACGAATAAATGTTGCGTAAGAAATCCCTTTTAACTCTAACGAAGAATGTATTTTGCCATCGTGAACAAAATCAACATCACAATCACAGCTACAGCTACCACCCCCATTCCCTCTCAGAATTTATTTTGGAAGATAGATTGACGGATAAAAATTGTGTTAAATTTTGATGCAAATGAAGGATTCTATATTGCAATCTGAGATGCTGTGAAGTTTTAGAAAAATGGATTGAATTGAAGAATGAGGAATGAATGAATGAATAGAGAAAGATAATGATATTTATCATCATGATAATAATGATGATACACGAAACATTGGCAAATCTGTGAGAGTAGTGCCTACTTTATTTGTTAGGAGGACACATGCATGATTACTTTATGAACATTAATGTTGAACATTGGAATTGAAATTGCCTTTTTATGCCAAATTACTCCTAAATAATGAGATTTATGAGATGAACAGAAGGAGTTGATTGCTGCGGATGATTCGTTCGTGTTCATTCGTTTTTGAGATGATTTGTGAAGATTTTTTTTTGTCAGTAAAAAATCTGAAAAAGTGCAAGTACTCTCATGCGAATTTTGAAGATTTAGATCAAAATCTAAAGAAAGAAGAAGTGGTTTTGGATGACGATAAAATATTAAAGTTGTAATGCACGTTTCGAATGCAAACCATTAGCTTGCTTTAAGGCTGATGTGATAGGAAAAGGGATCCATGATGTGAGATGATTTGGCAGAAGGACTTCATAAATCGGCATCGAGGAAAGGCTACCTTCGTCTTGAATGATCTTATGTAATAACTTGAGTATTGTGGTCGTGGCCATCAGCCATCAAGCCATGACTATATCGTGCCCTGCTCAAATCACAATGACGGTGAAATGAAGAATTAACGAGAAGAAAAATAGGTTTACTGCAATAATTTAAACTTTAATTGGGAGTTTGCTTTTGTTTTCAGATCATAAATCTAAATTAGCAGGGGCAGTAAATGAATAATAGTGACCATGCAATAATGCAAGCTGTTTTAATGAGACGGAGAAGGGTGAAAGGTCATTGTTGGGAGGGATTGAGAGCAGTAAAAAATGCATGTCTTCTGTCATGAAATAAGTAAATAATATTCTTCGCTGCTTTGTATTATGCAAGTCATTGCAGTTTTTGTTTACGTCATACATGAAGCAGGAACGTACGAAAATAACCGTAACGTTTCTTCAAAAGGGTGCAAGGGGTGTAAACAAAAACAAGCATCAATGAAAGCACACATTCTTCATTTATTGACGGAATCTGAAATACATACCAAAGTCAAGATCTCCTCCTGGGCCTTCGTCTCGTTACACCCAACCCAACAGTTCCGCTTTTACCTATTTCCAGGATCCAGGCATAACATGGAACGAAGGCGAAGGCTGTAACTCTATTTTACTCCCGATTATGCATCCTTTTAATTCAATAAGTCAAGTTCACTCACTAATCCTATTAATCCTTAAATATTACCTAACCCTGACGAATCCATACAATCAACCAAATCTTTCGATGAAAATGAAACCCAAACTCATTTTTACCTTTTCACGATTTACTCATTCATATTGAGATTCATTTCGGAAAAACGAGGATTTATTGTCCATTGGCTTTGTTCATGCAATTTCTATATACTTCCACGCATAAAAATATTCGACTCACCCATGCTTAATTTCTGTAATTCATTCCATTGCATTTCTTTCTCCAGATTTTTATTTACCTCACCTCACACTATATTTGAGTCAGCAGAAAAATCTCAGGTAAAGTTCGTAAATATGCCATACATGCCAAGGCCAAAATGAGAAAAAAAGTGCTATGAACGGCACAATTTTAGTTCCTTGTTTTTCTTCTTGGATTTCGTAACCGTAATCCATGTTTTGTGTTTAGGTCTCTAGTCAAATGACTACTAGTACTGATGGTGGCATACCACAGAAGTACAATTCTTCTTCCTACCTATTTTTCCATGAGCTGATCTTAAGCCAAAAAAATTGTTTTCCTTGCAGTTTGGTGAATACCTTACCTCGTAAATAAATGCCCAAGCCATATAAGTTTTTCGTGCGTTTTTATGTAATGCAATGCAATAATGCCATCACATTATCATTATCATCATCATCAAAAAATGCAATTCATATTGAACTTCTCATTTTTTGGAAGAATTTTAGGCAATACAATAATATCATTTTAGGGATGCTTACTTACCTATCATTATGCATCATCATCATCATCGTCAATAATTCAAGGTGAGAGTTTGCCTATTGAGACGAATGCTAGGAATAAACAATAAAGAAAAATGCAATAGTAAGGCTCGGCTAATCTAAAAATCAATGAAATGACAAGGCTAAGGCTGGAGAGTGAATGAGATGACTGCTACTGGGTAAGGCCGTGTTAATGTCAATCATCTTGTATGTATCTCGCGTAGGTAGCTCATCTTCTGACAATCAGTTTTGGTGAGCAACGCAACAGGAAAAATAATAGATACCTAGGTTGACTGGAAAGGTTGTTCTTGAGCAAGCGCGTATCCTCGAATTTTTTGTCGGAGGGGCCACAGGGGGGGCCATTATGTATAAGAACTCATTTGCATAATTCCTGTCTATGTATTTAGCATTACGCTGGC
>JAHZNI010001103.1:0-10851 GCA_027744415.1 Seira ritae
AGACATCCGCATACTTTTCCTATGGCTCATTTCACCAGGGATTTCCCTGAAACGTACGCATGAAGCCCGTTAAAAATTGTGGGGGAATAGAGAGGAAAGAGTTTTGTCCGCCAGTAAAACACATAAATGCAGCAACTTCGAGAGCACGAAAAATTCGTAAAATCCAATTCTGCAAATGCCATGCCATTTCTGCAACAATTTAAGCTTAGAAATTGGATCAGCACCCAAAAACATCAAACCCAAAAACCGCAATGGACAATTTTGTCAAACTCAAAATGACCACAGATAAAATCCCAAAGTCCGAATGAATCAAAGACAGAAAAACTGTTGTTTCTAGTTATTTAGGGTATAGTGATTTAAGACATACATGTACCATTAGTAAATTAATAGACATCTTCTAGTTGTAACATTTCTTAATTTCAAGTTTCGCATAATTTGCTCGAGGACGGCTTTAAATTCTTACCGCATATTTTCTCACTAAAGCCCGGACATTAATACTATACATATATCCTTCAGCAGTGCCGGAATGAAATTCAATAGACCTCGTTTGGATCGTCCAATTCATTTTGCACACTTCAATTTTTTATCAATATCTCATTTCCATAGAGGAATATCGGACCAGCCGACCAACAGACAGACAGGGTATTTCTATCAGAACATAATTTTGTTCTTAAAAGAATGGAACGTTATTATCATAGTATACGAAACAATGTTATTTTTCAAAACGAGGTGCTATAAAAGGAGAGAAACACGTTTCCCTATTGCAATCATGTGATGTTATGTTATTTTGCTTGTTTGGTCCTCGCTAATGTTATAACATTTTCTTGCGGAAGGAATGGGTTGGTCGCATGGCATGTGAAACTGTATTAACGACTTAAAAAGGATAATAATCAAAAGGAAAAATCTTAATGCAAAAACTAAAACTTAATTGCATAGGTACATGCAGGCAAAATACATAGGTACATAAGCATGCTCAAGCACACAGCATATAAACTTTCTCTTTTTTGACAATGAGCAAACCAGACCAAACTAAACCACAATCACAAAATGAAAGTTAGAAATAGTAGGCATACACAGTAGCAGAGTTCAATTCATGTTAAAAAGGATAGCTCACTTGAGCCAACCAAAAAACAACACCAACATCAACTTTCATTTTATTACAACGCTTGAGCTAAAGCAAGACACGACACACACATAACTGCACGTGTAGCTCTCTAGTATATGTAGTAGGTGGAGTGAAAATAGTGGTTAAGGTAGAATGAAAAAAAAATATTTTATGGGAGTACTACTATTTCACCCATCCATTTTTTTCACAGAACTACAATAGCATTCAAATAACACCGATGGAAATGGAATTGTACTACTAAATATATTGGTAATAAAAGCAGGAAAGACCTTGCAGACTTCTACTGCTCCTGCTGCGGTATCTCTAATCTCCATTGTAATTTCTCTTGTCAATTTTTCAAGTGGTCGGCCAGTTGGTAGGTATCACCCACCGAATCTCGATAAAGAAGTAGCAACAGCAATAGCAATTACACTTCCGCATTTCGTTCCAACGTCAATGTTGATTTATTTGTTTATTACTTTTTTCTACTAGTGTAAACATGGTCAAACACTCCTTGAGTTATTTAATTTTCATTTCGTTACTTAAGCCGTTTGATATCCTCATCCTCATATCCAAGGATAATATCTGACCTCCCCTTTTCCCTCCTCTAAGGATATTATTTTTGTTTGGTTTAAACTAACTGCAATAAAAAGTTTCTGCTGAAAATTTACCACCCCACCTACAAGTACAGCCAACCATGAAAGAACTTTTGTAAAAGTTCATGTTTCCCGTTTTTTTTTTAAAAAAAGGAAGTTTGGTAGACTATGGCATGGGCTGAATAGTTTGAAACAAGCCAAGCCAAGAAGTTTGAGCAGAACAGGGCACGCATATCATATGGCAAATAGTAGGCCACCATTTTTGACCGCGTGATGATAACCCTTTTTGGGGGAGAAAACTTTTCATGGAAGCAAGACGATAATGTCACGATAATGATGGGAAAAGATGCACAATATATATTTGAAGATTCTTGTTTTCAACTTTCTCCTAGAAATTTTTTTCCTTGCGTATATTGTTGTGGTAGTACATGTATGTAGAGCTCTATAAACTTGGCTTGGGCTTCGCTCTGTGACTTTCTCCAGAATGCTTTTTAATGTTTCAAGGCATGAAAATATTTCCTCATTATAGTACTTTGGCAAAACAGGAAATGTGTTTTGGCTGAGAAAGAGGATGAAAAAAGTAATGTTTTCACTTCCTTCTAAGAACCACTATAACCCTCTTAAAGGGGTTATTTTCGCATTGTCAGCGTGCTTGTATTTGTATCTCTGTATACTTATGTAAAAGTAGGAGAAATATTATGGACGTCCGCACCAAACATATCGTCTGTTTTGGAACATCAGCATCACATCTCCCATCATGCATGACTTACTAGACCAGACCAGACCAGATCGAGATGAGATGAACATGTAATGTAAGGAATATACATACATAGATACTTACATACTTGGGGGAAAACAAGATGGAAAAAGGAAACGCATAATGGGAACATATGAGAACATCAAGAATTTCAATGTAATAAAAATAATGCAATTTGGTTTTCTCTTGTACTAAATATAACACAACAACTACCTACAATGATGCAATGTACGAGTACACGAGCACGCTCTTTACGCTCTGCAATAAAATACTATATTCCAGAGCTGAGCTGAATCAGCCTATTTTCAGCTAGAGTTTTTTTGTTTTCTCTTTTAACAAAGAAAATAGATAACAATGCATAACTAAATAAAGAGGAAGGATAAAACATACATTTTCTGGGAATGGAATACATATGCAAAAACTATTCCGCTTTTTTACATACGTATTCTTTCTGTATCCTTTCAAGATAAACCTGTACTTTCACTTGTGGAAAATTGAAACCATTCAAAAACTCAAATTATCACAGAAACGATAGATTTCTCTCCAGCAGCTCTAGAGTACTTCTGGAACATGCCCTTTTTATCCATTTTTATTATTTAGCAACAATATGAAAGCATTTGATGAAGAATGTGAATGATAATGGGTGAAAATATGTTTTTCTCCACTTCCAGAAAAAACTAGAAAAAGTTCATGTGGATATGTTTCATTTGAATTTATCTTTTACTCGTCGACTCACTCACGCTGCACCACACCATCATAATCATAATATGTATCATATCACATACAGAACTTGAGAGGAGAGAACAAGCAGTGCCTTTAGGGTAGCGGTAGCGTACTTCCACTTCCTCTTTCGACCATTTCGTTCTTTTTCTTCTTCTTCTATTTCTTTTGACTAGAAAAAGTTCATATGGATATGTTTCATTTGAATTTATCTTTTACTCGTCGACTCACTCACGCTGTACCACACCATCATAATCATAATATCATATCATATCACATACAGAACTTGAGAGGAGAGAACAAGCAGTGCCTTTAGGGTAGCGGTAGCGTACTTCCACTTCCTTTGAAAAAAAGATAGAAAAGGACGAAAGAAGACGACATCCTCATCCTTTCGACCATTTCGTTCTTTTTCTTCTTCTTCTATTTCTTTTGGTTATTCCATTGCCCGAGGCACCGTAACCTCGTTTGTTGTCGCCTTTTTCCCCTCAAAAGCAATGCCATGCCATTCCAATATTTCTTTCTTCATGAGATATAAATAAGGATGAAGAACCTCTCTGCTTCTTTTTTTCTCTTTCTTTAGATTTACCACGCGATCAATAACCATTCTCCTCCGCTTATTCATACAGAACTTTCACGCGGAACATATGCTTTCTTAAAGGATAGAAAAAAGAGAAACTTGTGAGAGAAAAATGCAATTTGTAAGTTGAGTTTGGGTTGGGAGCAAAGTTAAAGTGGAGTTCTGTATTTTTTTCTCAAACCGAAAATGAAATTTTGTGAGTGTATGCCATGCCATCATAGCTATTGCTCATAGTTCATAGCAGTCCAAGTCCAGCTAAAACTGACTGTGTGAACTGTGAAAGGGAAAAATGTAATAAGTGGAATGGGCAATGGTGCCATTGGCTAAAAATAGCGTATTTTTTACTTTGATACGGCTCAGCTCATGCAATGCAGCTTCCGTTCCAAACGAGGCACAAAGTCGGTATGATTTACAGAGATGATAACGTGTCCTCACACACTGCTATGTATGTATGTAGGTCCGACCCTGAGCAACAACTGCCAGGGTTCACTTCAGACTTCAGGCCCTTTCACTCCTGAATTGTGGAGGGGATCATGATCATGCGGCTATGGGATATTCATGTCATGAGGAAATTAAGACCTCATGATTTATTCCAGCTTGAGAAAATAAAACGGGAGAAGGTTTTAAAGTCCTTCCCTTACAAGAGTCGCCCTGCACTGTACACTGTACATGTGCAAAGGTCAATTGGTTTTCAGGACAATGTAATATTGGACCTGTGAATGTATGTACATATATTATTATGTACATGAATAGGAAATCGATATGCCATTTGGTTTTATGAAATTGATCAATTTTTCCCTTCTTTTGTTTCATACGCTCATTTGTCAGCACAGCATGTTGGGCAATATGTATTAAGGTGAAATTGGCTAAGTAGAGTTTTCCTCGCAATTTCAATAAAAGTCAAACGATATCAACATCAAGGTGGAAATAGGAATGCAGAGTAGTATATTTATATAGGTCAACATATTATAGTAAACACTGGAGCATAACATAATAGCACAAAAAAAAAGTTTTTTTACGGCTTCTCCATCCATACACATTTCACTTTTATTAAGTGAATGAAAAAAAACAGAGAGGAAAAGTCTCTGCATGAAAAATGAAGCTCACACTCAAGTTCAGAGAAATATCGAAAGTTAAGGGGTCTAATGAAATTAAATTGGGTGATTTAGTTCCACCAATTAAAATGCCTACAATAGGTATACATATACTATGTGGCTAGAGGGCAAGCAAATGTGCTTCAGGTTGCTTCAATTTCCATTTTATGTCATGCCATTTCAATTTTACATGAATGTTTTAAGTTATCCTGTACCATTACTGTCCACCATCGCTAATATGTACATATATGTGGCTAGAGGGTAAGCAAATGTGCTTCAGGTTGCTTCAATTTCCATTTTATGTCATGCCATTTCAATTTTACATGAATGTTTTAAGTTATCCTGTACCATTACTGTCCACCATCGCTTCCATATAAATGCTTACTAATGTATGTACTGCAGCGCTGAACTTTTTTTTTGCTACTGTTGCTCATGCGGAATTATTGAATTAAAATGTGGCAAAGTAGTACTCATTTTTTCCCGGACTGACAAAAGCAGAACGAATTTATAATGTAGATTGTGTCGCATTTGCAGTCGAGTGCAGTGCAGCAGGAGCAGCAGCAGCAACCTACAAACATTTTAAATGTAGCGTGAAGAACAAGGCGGAAGTAAGAGATGGAGAAACTACATTAATAAATATAGTTTCCTTACTTTAGTACTTTATGCTCGCTTTAACTTTTAGCTTCTCAGTGAAAAACGAGATGCTTTTAATGAATTTTTGCCCTCTTNGTTTCCTTACTTTAGTACTTTATGCTCGCTTTAACTTTTAGCTTCTCAGTGAAAAACGAGATGCTTTTAATGAATTTTTGCCCTCTTTTGTTTCCATCATAATCATCCATAAATATTTGTGCTCTCTGGTTATTTTTTGCAGGTCGCGATAGGGTAGACAGAATAAGTAAGTAAAGAAAAAGTTGCTCCAAGACAAGGCAAAGGAGGAAGAAGTGAACTGTGAGAACATAATAATGGTTAATTTTCAGCAGGGAACATTGAGCATAGCATAGAATGTGATGAAGGACTTTACTTCTTCTTCGTTTGCAGATATTCTTCGCGAAAGAAGAAAAAGAAGTTCTTGTTTAATGTTTCGCTTTAGAAATAGGATAAGGCTTTTTTGATGCTTAAATCGTCTTTTGTTTCCTCTTTCATTTTCGCTCCAATTCTTTGAGCCTTCTGTTTTTAGAAGAGTGAGAGGTGGTAAGGAAATCAAAATCTCGGCAAGTAAGTTTGTTTGTGTGAAGACTAACAAGGGAAAACTAGTTTGGCCGGAAGTCTGGTGAAAATCAAGAAGAAGAAGAGGAGTGCAGATGAGCATAAATAATTCGATTATGACATCCAATAACAAAAACGACCAAAATCTCCTTCCTTTATCATTTCATCGATATTCCAACATACAGTTTTGATATAACCAGAGAGTAAAGAAGTTAAGAAAGGCAATCGAAAATTTTATGAAGGGGAAATTGGGTTACGTTTGTACAACAAACTCTCAGATGGATACCATTATGTGAAGACAAGATCGATATTTTATCCGTTTAACCCCAAAACCAAAAGCCTTTGATTTTCCTACAGCATCTTATAATTTTCTCAAGATACAAAATAAAATTGTCAGAAGCTTTTAAAATAAAACAAATGAATTCACTCACGTCGTCAAAGATGAAAGGGTCGACCTCCTCCACCGGCTTCCCAAACCAGCTCGGATTGATGGAGGGTAGGGATCCACCCGGGTCCTCAAGAATGTGCTCATCTTTCTCGCTCCCCAAGTCCACTGTAGATCTCCTCTTGTCTTTGTCTAAATGCGGCCAAAATTTCTTAAAGAACGGCATCATCCTCTTTTTAATCTCTCCGTCATCCTCCAAGTCATCGAGCTCGTCGTGCAAGCCACTTTCCAAACTTGTCCGACTCGTTCGAAAGTTATCAGCCTCGGAAGAGGGCTCATTGTGCGAGCCCCTTTTACTCGATAAGCCTGAGGGAGGCTGTTGCAATCCCTCCCCTCTATCCCTCTCGAAACCGCCACCCCCTGAAGCTTGAGCAACTGCTTTGTGGCCTCGACGACCTGCCATTACAGCACCTGCACTCGCCATATTTATATTCTTCTCCTACTTTTTACTTACTAAACCTTACAAAATGAAATATTTCTTCACTCCTTTCACCAAACCTACACAGAAAATTGACTCGTTATCGAAGAAAGAGAAAGTTCAACTTTCCCCAAGATTTATTACATTTTTATGGACATACATATTAAGCGACACTGGAAAAGATTCAAAGGTGCACTTACATCCCTTCACTGTATATATTTTTTGTATTAAAGCTTACTTTAACACTGACACAGACATTTTCACACTCTTCTACACATTTAAGTTTTTTTTTCTCTCAGGCTTTTATCCCCACACTATTCTCAGCAAACCGAGCTGACAAGGTAGAAAAAAACTCATCAAACGCTTCACTTCACACACAAGCTTCACTCTTTGCTTGAAGTACGAAAATTATTGTATGCACGAAGTACGTATGTAGTTTTAGTAGAGACTCCGCTCAAAATATTTTTTTTCACTGGACTCATCTGTTCACTCTCTCCAGAGATTTCCCATCGATTTCATAAGCCCTGATTTCTTTTTCCTCGAGAAGGAAGGTGGAGGAAAAAAAATTCTAGGAGTTTATGCTCAGACAAGGGATGTTGTTCATGCCCCATACCCCTCCAGATTCATTATCATCCGGGAATTCTGGAAAAAGAGAGAAAAATCAACAACTGTGCTTACTTTTCCGAAATAATGCTCTGCTGCAGATGAAGACCCAACCTGTTGGTCCTACCTACACACTCGATACCCTAATCTATTTTAAATAACTTGTCCTACATTTTCAAAAGTAATGAGCAGAACTCAGTCTGATCGACACAATAAATCAAGAAATTACTCTTTTTTTTTAATTCAAAGCAAAGATTGACTTCTCCTTTTCAGTGAAATGGAAAAGAGATTACCCTCTTCCTCTTCACTCATCGTCATCATCGTCTCCTGCTCAATCCAATCCAATTTGAGTGGAAGAAAATCAGGAGAGTTTTGCCGGAGAAGTAGAAAGGATATTTAGCAATTTCCTTTTTTGACATGATTAAGGACATGTTTGAGCCGACTCTCCGCCTCTTACTTTCTACCCCATTTGAGTGGAGCGCTTTAGCTAAATACAATGACGAGGAGAGTGGTAGTTTCCCGTACAATCTCATAATTATAAATTGGCTTTGGCTTCACTCTGACACTTTCTCCTCTTCCGAGAAGGAGGAGGACGATATAAAGTAAGTATAGTGAGTGGAGTAAGTGACATATTATTCCATTTCAGCCTTTCCTCTATATTATACATACAATATATAATACGCCTACTGCACTGCTAGCAACAACTCCTCTTCTATAAATAATTACGAACGACTCGGAGATAGTCTCCTACTTAATTACTCGAGAAAATCCTGCCAACTTTTCTCTTATTCCTTCTCATTTCCCCTTTTACATATTACTTTTTGCTCCTGTACTATTTAGTACTCTTCCTTGCACTCATTCAACGATGCCTATAATCTTATCTTATTCCAACTCTTGACTTGAGATATTCCTCCTCTTTTTATTGCCAAATAGATTATCTAGCTTTTCTCATCTAGAAATGCTCATCTCATCCGATCCATTTTCCCTTTTACATCTCTCCTCATCCTCATCTCATTGACTTACATACATAGATGGGGGAGAATTGAGACCGGAAAATGTAAAGGGCTCAGTTCAGTTCAATAATTATTTTTTCCCTTCATTTTCACTTACTCTTCATCTTTCTGAGTCCATCACAGTCATGTCGTATGGCACACAGTCACATAATCCCCAAAAGGTATAAATAAAATAAATTCTTTTTGTTTTTCTTCCCCTTCGCTTCGCTTGTCGTCTCTAGAGTAGTCAGTACGTGTAGTGGTTGATTTCACCTTTTCAAACTTAATGTTTTTATTCTTACTATTCACAAGAAATTTGTGTCCTTCTGTATTTCCCTGTCTCATTGAATTAGCTACGTTTCCACAAACTCGTGCCCTTTTGCCATCATTGGAATTGATGGGGCTAAGACAAAAACAAGAAGAACAACAACAACCGAGAGCTTGTTTACTATGTTCATCATGAGACGGCCTACTAACTGGTTCTTCTGGTTGTAATGCTTGTGCAGGCTCGCAGGACGCGACGAGAAGGGAAATGATGGGACCATGTCGCTTTCACTTGTCTTCCTCTGGGTTAATAATATCTCCCGATCTCGGCGAACATCATAAGAACAACAAGGGAGGATCATAGTTTGTAGAACAAGCGCTGCTATCGCTACAATAATAAAGACTTCATTTCTGCCCGTCTTTCCCCACTCTTGGGATTTGTATTCTTCGTAGTAGATTTGATTTGGACTGAGGAGGAGTAGGAGGACTCTGCTAGTAGGTTCTTGTGACGTGAAGGTGGTCGTCTTTATCGACTGTAGCAATGTTTCCATCTCCATCATCATAATTTCCTTCCCTTTCCCTTCACTTAGAATAACAAGAGAGGCTGCCCCTGATGGGCTCATAGCCATAGCCATGGCAATAGCGGCAGCAGCGGTGGTGGTAGAGGTAGCGGTCGATGTACTCTCTATTCCCGTCATCATGATTAAACTTTAATGAGAACGTTAACACGATCGACATAATCATGTTGGACGAGAGAGAGCAAGAGCAACTTGTGCTTTCCAAAATTATATTGGTTTTCACCATTTCATCTCCCCCACTCCCCCTTCTAAAGTTTTTTATACTTTAAAAAATGAAATTCCTTTCCCATAATAATATATATATTTTTTAAAGTCGTCTCGAATTTTCTCCTTTTCCTCTTCTGCTGAAAGTGATGCGTGTAAGGCAACCAGCAGCAGCAGCACAGCACACTAAAATGTATTACGTTACAAAACGTGATGAGAATCTTCGACAAAGAAAAAGGAGTTTCTTAACCTCCGTCCCCGACAAAAAAAAGATCGTACACAAGGATTGTCTAGTCCCTTAAGAAATAAAAACCCACAAATAAGACAAAAAAAGAAATTTTCTCTCCTTCACATTTTACTTTTTTTTATCAAATGTATAGCCCAAGAACTTTAACTTTTTTTCTCTGAAGACGACCACGATGACGATGATGATGATGATGACACCAGGAAACTTTCCAGGAGATATTTGGCTTGAGAGGAGTAAAGCAAAATGGAAGTGATGTTCTCCAAAATATTCCTTGTGTCTTTTTTTAAGCCACCATAATGATCACGATGAGAGAGGAAATGTGTAGCGAAAAAATTTTTCTTGTTGAAGAAGCCCGAGAGAAGAGAGGGGAAAATAAGGTCTGACACTTTTTCCCCTTCTCTTCTTTTTTCCTTCTTCACTCTCAATCCTGGACTTCTTTTTTTAAAGGACCACGACTGCTATGACGGCCACACACACTTGAAAAAAAATATGGAACTTGTTTTTGTGGTTAGCCGTTTTTCCTTTTAGTTGGGCCACTCTCCAACAAAGAAAGAAAAGAACACGGTTACGTACATATGTATTTTTTAGTCTATAATTTAAAAAGGTTTTTCTTTTTTTGCCCAGAAGCTTTCACTCAGCCTAATTCTGGAACCACAGAGGGAAACCGGAAGTCAATATAATCTTGAACCACGTAATGAGCTTTAGAGCCATTTTTTTCTCTCTTTCTCTCTCAAGGAATTTTTCCTCTTTAACTTAAAGAGGACGACGAAAACGATGATGATTCCTTAGCACGTTTTTGCTGATGGTGCTTATCTAGCTCTAGCCCACTTGAAAAAATGAAATGAGTTGGTGAAGGAAAAAAAAGATTCTCATCATTTTTTCGTATGGGCCATTGACATACGGCGAAAAAAGAGAGCATTCCAATATTTTCGTAGTCCTAACACACACAAACATATCTATACATATTTTTTTCTGGTCTTTTCATTCACGAAAAAAAGAGTAAATGAGTGGATGATGCTCCGGAATGGGATATCCAATCCTGAAG
>JAHZNI010001105.1:0-13226 GCA_027744415.1 Seira ritae
TTAACGGTAGTATTGATAAAATAAAATTAGAATAGAGAAACCATTAGGAAAAGTTACTTTTCACTGCTCGCTGCTTCAGAACTGCACATTGTAGGTGCGCATCTATCTGGTTTTTTCCGTCTCCATTAGTAAAAATAGCAGTATCAAATTCATGAAAAAGTATGTGAGATAGTATCTGATTTTCGTGTTGGTACATTCAGTAGTAGATTACTTTCGATGAAGGTATAAGAGTTCAATTTCAACCTTGACGTTTTAAAATTTTTATAATTCTTGGGATTTTTATGTGCACATTATACATAGTTCATAATATTTATTTGTGAAGTTGAAATGTGTCCAGTGTGAGTAAGTCTATCGGACCAAACATAACATGGGCACCTACACAGTTCAAGCTCCCACCAATTCTCGGAGCACTAGTTCTCCCAGCACTTCTGCACTGATCAGGACCAAAATTTCAAAGCAACTTCGTAAACGATTCCCGATTTTATCATGGATGAAAACCTACAAAAGATCGGATTTGACGGCCGATTTAATTGCAGGCGTAACAGTGGGGTTGACCGTTGTTCCTCAGAGCATGGCTTACGCAGCGATCGCCGGACTAAGTCCTGAGGTTCGTGTTTGTATGCAGTCAAACCGATTTTTTTCAAAACACTAAAGTTTTTTCTAAAGAACTAAAGAGTTTCTAAAGTTTTTTATTTGTTGCAGTATGGACTTTATAGTGCCTATTTAGGGTGCTTTCTTTACGTTTTTCTGGGCTCATGTAAGCAAGTCACCATTGGACCTACCGCTGTAATGGGGTTGTTGGTATCTGAAACCTGTGGAAAAGATTATCCCTCATGTGCCATTTTAACTGGTTTTTATGCTGGGATTTTCGAGCTTTTAATGGCAGTTTTGCAATTAGGTAAAATCTTTATCTTGGATTATAAAACTTTAAGCGCTATTGAGTAGGTAAATCGAATGGGAATTAAATAGAGTATTTCGTTGGGTTGGTAGGATGGGTAGTTAGCTTCATATCAGAGGCTGTTGTGATCGGCTTCACCTCTGGTGCCGCAACTACCATCGCTTCGTCCCAAATTAAAAATCTGTTGGGAATTGGAGGTCCTAAAGGTAGTGGATTCATGGGATACTGGTATGCTATAATTCGGGACTTCTCCACAGTCAGTTTGGGCGACTGCTGCATGGGACTAACTTCTTTCGTCATCCTACTTTCCATGCGGGTATTCCAGAGCTATTTTTAATCAAAAATTTGCACCAACACATTTCCTCACATTTGTATTTGCTCTGGTTTTCAGAGACTGAAAGACTACAAGCATCGCAAGTCGCCCCATAAGAGACTCATAGAATCCACTTGCTGGTTCCTATCCGTATCTCGAAATGTGATAATCGTTCTTATAACTAGTCTAATAGGGTATCTCTGGACCAATCCTCCATTTAAACTAACTGGCCACGTACATAGCGGCTTCCCTGATATCGGATTGCCTTCCTTTAGTTTACCTATAAACTCCAACATGAACCTGACCATCACAGCTACTTCAGATGAAATGACTTTAACTTACTGGGAAACATGGTCGTACATAGGCGCAGGGCCTTTGATTGTCGCAATCATTGCTATTCTTCAAAACGTAGCCATTTCCAAAGCATTTGGGAGTGGACAAACAGTGGACGCCACACAGGAGATGTTTGCTTTGGGGATAGCGAATGTTTTGGGGTCATTCCTTTCTTCCATTCCAATTTCAGGGTCCTTTTCCAGGTCGGCCGTGAATGAGTCCAGCGGTGTTCGGAGCCCCTTGGGTGGAGCGTTCACAGGTTCATATCTGTAGCATAATTATAGTAATTGTGTTCTGAGCAATTACGGTTTGATTTTCCTGTTTGGTAGGTACCCTTGTCCTGTTGTCTTTGGCATTCCTGACGCCTTCATTTTACTACATTCCAAAAAGTAGTCTTGCTGCTGTGATCATTTCGGCCGTTATGTTCATGATCGAGTATGAAGCGCTTCCAGTTATGTGGAAAATTAGCAGTAAGTAAAATATTTCCACCGTTAAATTCTGCCTCAAATTACCTGTTAATTTGAGTTTCCATTTTTCATGTAGAAATGGACGCCATTGCATGTCTAGTAACCTATGTGTGTTCCATCCTCCTGGGCATGGAATATGGCATATCTTACCGGAGTAGCAACCAGCATTTCCGTCTTGCTCATTAAAATGTTGAGACCACAACTCAACCCAATTACTGTTACAGACGATGTAGTGGATAGAAAGTACATTTGCGTTAAACCCGACCCAGGGATTAGCTTTCCCAGTGTTGACTATATTCGTACGAGCATGACAAAACTTGTGCGGAAGCACGAGGAAATAAATATTTTTGTAATAAATTTTGAAAACTGGCAAAACTTCGACTATACTGCAGTGACTGGTCTCATGTCGCTTGCAAAAATGTTTGACAAAGAGAGAAAGGTCTTGGTTTTGACTAACGTGAGCAGTGAGTGGGAAGATGCTCTGAGGAGCGCAGGACTTCAGGATCTTTTGACTTGTAGTGAAAATAATTTGAGTGATTTCGTAAGGAAGTATTGTGTTCGGAGTGAGATGGCTTCCGATGAGAAATGTAGTTCGAAATTGGTTGAGTTAAAGTCATTTAAAGGGAAAATAGGAGATTCAGACATTGGGGCAATTTCAGAATTTTCAGGTGCTGGTGATGTACCTACGATTGAAGTAGTAAAACCTTTGCTTTCCAGAAATCTTAGCTCGAATGAGAATGTATAATTATTTTATACAATGAAGAAGATAGTTTTTGTTAAATGCATTTGTTTGTATGTATTCATAAAATATGCACTTAGGTATGTAAGTTATTCCAACTGAGAATTACTTAAAGTACAAACATACATATATTGCAAGTCAATCATATATGGGCAATTCAAATGTATTTGAATAATTTTAGGACAATAGTTAATTAAGATTACTTATGCTTTTGTGCATAATAATAATCGTTCAAAAAAGAGATCTTATTAATTTGGATCTTTTTTGGAATACAATTCGTCTGATTTACCAGATTTTACGCGCATGCAGTATGCATATATGGAATGTGTGCACATTATACATTGCTCCTGAAATGAGTACTTCCGGTGTACAATGTAGTTCGACATAATTCTACATTGACTTTATTGTTGCTTTAATTTTGTACATGCGACAAAAATTGGTGTACATATTCAAGTTTTATGAAACATAAATTACATTGAATGTAGATGAATAGCGTTTTCTGAGGCTTGTTAGAATGTTTTACATGAATTCTAATTTCAGTTAAATCTTTATTCAGAAATAAAGGTATCAAAAATCTTTTTTAAATCACAAATCTTTCAATTTCACAACCGCCGATTTCATATTAGAGCTGATCGTTTTGAAATCCTTTTCTCCAATCCGAACTTGTGGCAAAAGCTTGAACTCGAAGACGAGTGCGTTCACAATGACAATTTTCCTCCATAGCTTACGAACGCTCTTGCTCATATCGCTTGGCAGTCCATTTGGCAAGATAAGGAAGGACCATGGAGGCTTCTGGTCTCTCGTGAACTTTCCATTGCGAGCCCATTTAAATGCGGAGTCTGTTGAGTAGAGGAACTTATGAGCCACATTTGTCCCTTCGACATCTAACGCAGCTCGCATCTCCATCCCAGTTAATTTATTTTGTATAGATCCTTCTTCTATAAATGGAAGCGTTTTAGTTCCAGGTCCAGTACGCCTCCTCCTTGATGAGTCCCCAGATTTGTCTCTGCTGCGGCGGTCATTGTCGTTGGTCAAGAAATAAATTTTTTCTGCGACGTCCATCGACATGATCATCGCATAAGGATTGCAGTAATTTGCAGTTGGCATAACAGATTTCCCCTTTCTCTTTCGAAATCTCATCGTTTCCATATCCGTACTCAGCCCACAAATCAAAGTGTTTCGAGGTATTGCATAGTTTATCTTCTCCATGACTTGGAACATGTCGACGAAAGTCGTATCCATCGTCCTCAAAATGAAGTGGGCATTTGAGCAATAGGTTAATGCCCACTTGTAGCTCATCAAATGCTGTGATAGTCGATATTCCGAAGGTTTCTCATCCTCGAAGTTTCCAAAGACGATATCTTTGTATGCCTCTGCTTCAGCTTTGATACCTTCTTCTTCATCTTGCATCTGAGAGTCACTGACTTCGTTCGCCTGACCTTGTTCATCCTTTCTCGCTCTTTTAATCATGAATACTACTTTCACCTCCCAGTCACGGATTCGTTGGAGGGAACCCCAAGTGCTCCGAATCAACTTTCGATGCTCCTCGTGTCTCATCGGCGAAGACACTATGACAAGCAGCATCCGAATTTTATTCGATTTATTGGGGCGGCACCATGAAGAAGGATTTGGAACGTTTAGGGAAAACTTGAATCCGGAAACGCCCATGAGCATTCCAGGATGATCGAATTCCTTAAACAGGTTGGGCTCAAAGGCTTTTATCTCAACTCCCTTTCGTTTGCTTTTATGAATTGCATCGTCGTAATAGTCGATTTCCAATCTTTCTCTGTAGATTTGCCGTTGATAAAGGATGGAGCAAATGTATAAGATCACTCCAATGATAATGGTTAAAATCAGGGCCTGACAACATTTGAAATCAAAGGATATTGTAGTACTACATAAAATGCGTGGATGGGCTTCACATTTGGTTCCAAATAAACCTAAAACGTACCTGAAACAACCCATCAGGACTGTTTTTCCACTTTCTCCATTTCCTCACAAAACTGCTCCATAAAGTCATAATCATAATTGGGATGTCTCACTTTCCCCCAAACTGCGACCTGTACAAGAATACAACACAACGTACGTACAAGGATTTAACTAAAAGGGTCAACAATTCCATTCTCATTCTCCAATTCAAGCCAAGATGAAATCGAGCTAGGGCAAGCATTATTAACTGCTCAATGCCATGCTTTAGTTTATGAAAAAAATCCAAAAATCGCTTCGTAGATAGACTTGATATATCACGTCGTCTTCAATGTTCCATGGGGACGGTAAATTACTCATGACTGAGACTATCTCATTTGACACTGCCATCAATGGAGGATTTCGAACAATTTTTACTTCTACATCGATTTGGTTTTGCTCCAACCCCCAAAGATTTAGCTCGAAATCCATGATTTTCCTTTCTTGTTTTATTCGATGAAAGCAAACAGAACCTGTGATGTTTGATGTTTTGCCTGGAAACAGTTTGACAAGCCCCCTTCATGTTGCATAGTTAGGATAAATATATATAGATATAAATGTCACATTATGCATCTTATGCACCTTTTGTTCAAAAGTCTAGATCACAATTTTTTTGCAGGTAGCTCTTCAATATCGCATTTTGGGATTTTTCCGGACACATATTTAATATTATGTAAATATGTATGCATGGTCCTATGTAATAATAAAACTTTCTGGTATCATTTAACTTCAAACTAGTCTTCCTGAACCATAGTCATCGTTTATTTTGAATAATTCTGAAGTAAACATGTTAATTAGAGCCGAAAGGCTGTACATCTTCTACTACAATAATAATAGATAAATCGATTTATACATTCTATAATACGCTTATCATACTAACACTGGCAATAATAATGGTGATTATAAACATAGTTTTCAAGACTATGAATAATATGTCAACACCGATTCCTGGTTTCCTCGGATGAGCATGAAAGGAGGCATATCCCTCGTGAGACACTCTAACCAAGCCATATACAATGGAGCAGATATTCCGCTTCGGCGAGGCATTGGGAGCGTCATAACTACCAAGTTTGCCATTCGAGAGTGATCCAGTAAAAGTTCCTACGAGAAAAAAAGATCCGCATAAGAAATGGGCATGAAATTCATAGAGCATGTAAATGTTGCTTAGTTGCTTCATGTAGAGCGTACCCTGAGACGCAAATGCCTGTTGGTTTTCTCCTTCATCGCTTTCATCTCAAGGGGATCAATTTTCATTTCTACGAGAATATACCGGATTTAATGAAGATCACGGTTAATGTTATTGATCTAATTTGTAATTATCTAAAACCTAACCATCATCAGCAATGCCATCATTAGTTTTTCGATATTCCTTGATGAGACCCTCGAAAAACTCTCGTGTGCTGTCCTTCGCCTTTGTCATGACGTCCGTGATAACAATTAAATCGGAGTACTCAATCCTGAACTTCGCCAACAAACTTGCCAACCTTTACATAGCATAATAATATTATGGAGGAGGATGCGATGAAGGATATTTATTTATAAATTACCTCGTAGTGTTTTGCTGATATTATTGGCGATAAATAATACCTTGATAAAGATAATGAATTCATTTAATGACTTACGCAGCTTGTTCGACTTCAAGATCCTGTTGCTTATTGGCTAATGCAAACACTCGGATTTTGCATCCAGAAAAGTGATTCCTGCTGTGGATGATGTACGGTAATAGCATTGTCAAACCACCGTCATCATACAGCCACCAAATGTCAATTGTGCTCTTCCTCTGTTTCGTCTTGAACTGCGTCAGATTATTCAGCACTGATTTTGGCAGTGGCACTCCACCAATTCCTCTGATGCGTGGATATGAAAATGCGCAAGAATAATTAATTTGTGCATAATAAAATTCTGATTGATGACATGACGGATGGAACCATGCTTACCTGAACTCCGACCCAGGATCCTTCTTTGATTTCTTCGATTTCTTCTTATCGTCACCTTCAGGTACCATGGAAAATGCGTCATTTATCTCACCAATGCGTGGTGTACCTGGTGGAGTGGCTTCACCTGCGAAAGTCGCAATTCACCCCAGACATGAGCATTTCATGAAATTTGATACACAATAAAAACAAGAGATATTTTTAAGAAAGAACTAATTTATACTTGTGCTGAACGACATATTAGAATCATTCCTGGTCAAACTTTCTACGGTTTCCTCGCTGTCTTCTTCGACAATGTCGGAGTAGTCAAAACCTTCTCGAACTCGAGCAATAACCAGTCCCAAGTGATTATCAAGAGCATCGCTACGAATAACACATTAAAACGATTTAAAATATTGTTAAGCTTTCTTCGCATTGAAATAATTTAGGGGCGTACTGAATCACTCTGAAATACGCCTTCAGGTCTTCGAGATCACATGACGTCCAATCAGATTTATAGCCCATGAGAACAATATTTGGCTTCAATTTTCCAATACCGCTGGCCTGCATCAAGCATCTTGCTCCTTCTTCGAAGTCAACGTCATCCACAAGACTGTAGAAGGCTTTCACTTTGTGGCTTACGAGCCAGTTGTTTCCTTTGGATACCAGATATTCCCTTACTTTATGAGATTGACGCTCCTATGGCAACATCAAAATTTAGTTACAGCCAATTTCCTTTGATAAAATGTGCATGACAGAAAATCTGAGTTTACGTACTTGAATTATGTGACCACAAATCAAAATTGAGACATTCTTCGTCATTAAATAAGCCAAATCAATAAGAGTGGGTCGAGAGGATGGTCTTCCGCTAAGAACAAGAATTTGCGGCCGGTAATTCTTAATATGATCCTGGGTTGCATTAAGCGACTGCACTGTTGTCAAAGCGCTTTTGTAATTTTGAGCCTGGGTAGATGAACCCCAATTGACCTCTGAAATATAAAAATGTTCCCCAGGTTTTGTTGAAAAAGCAGAAATTAAAGCTCATAGCTCATCTAAGAAATCTCATTTCGCCCCAACCTGGTTTGATGTACACCAGTCCGAAGAAGAGGCACATCAATATTCCAATGGTGATCAAAGCCGTGACCCAACTCATCAAGAACATAATGGCCACGCATAGCACAAATCCGATGAAACTAGAGTATATGCTGTAGTACTGCAAAAACACAAATTGAAGCGATTCTATTAATAAAAATTATGTTTTAGCCAAACAACGTCTAGTGCATAGGAATACGTAGTATAGCTGAGATTGTACCTTAAAATCAGGTCTCCATCCGAGGGGTTTGACCAAAGCCGCGTGGAATGTGCAAAAATTCACCATGGCATAAGCCGCCATGTAGAAGTTAGATATTAGAGGTGCAATGGCGTTCAATTCGGCTAAAAATCAAAATAATTTATACGGTCATGGTGTGTCATGGATACATATTTTGTCATTATGCATGAATGCCTATGACTGTCTCAACTCAACAAACATGTATTAAATAATAAATAGTTGGAGCAGTAGCGACCACGTAGCGAAATTTCCAACCGCATATTTTATACTTGGAATTTGAAATCATTATTCGACTCCTTCACTACTACGTTGCATCATTTCGATTTTAATTTTTTTCAGATGACGACAATTAGAAAAGTTATACCCGAATGCCCTGATATTGGCGAAGAATATAACTGCTGGTGACCTTTGGTTTAAATTCAGAATCAGCTCCATAATCTTTAAAAAAATTCACACATTTTGCATGCTACTTGCAAGTCGCATCATAACGTTTTGTGCAAAAGGAATTCACGGAAACTCTAGTCAATTACCTGAAAACTATTATGACTGCCCCACATACAAGGGTTTCCATCCATGCAGATTCCATCAGTGCCTGTGAATTCCCAAGAGTTGGCGATGCTGTCAGTAGCATTTTCCATGAGAAGGGAGCCATTCATTATGGGTCCATTTGCATCCCTCACGGTTTCTGCTCCCGCGAGCAGAGCAAATATAATATAGCTGACAGTTGTGGTTAGAATAGCAAGAAGAGTTCCTGAAACATAATTAGACATATTTTAAATCCGGTG
Organism: Seira ritae; assembly: GCA_027744415.1. Classification (NCBI taxonomy): domain Eukaryota; kingdom Metazoa; phylum Arthropoda; class Collembola; order Entomobryomorpha; family Entomobryidae; genus Seira; species Seira ritae. Next base: position 8,744 of record JAHZNI010001105.1, read on the forward strand.
ATATTACATTTATTTATCGTCACCTTTACATTGCGTCAATTAATTATTGTGCAGACCTTTAGGGATGGCGGCCGAAGGATCCTAAAATGCAATCGTATAATTTTTACATGTTGTGTGCATGATACGAGGAACTATATTTTGATTAAATTTTGTCAGTTAAATTGCAAAAAAATACCTTCAAATCTCCCGAAATGTTGGCACCAGCAGTAATACCAGTCGCAGCGGGAAAAAATATAGCAAAAATCGAGAAGAACCCATGCATTTTACCGTCAGATTCACGATAATTCGGCACAAAATTCGTTGCAAAAACCGTTAGCTGAAATGAACAAAAGGCCTATGAAATGCCAATTCTTCTTAAGAATTTAATATTTTTTAATAAAACGTATTGTGACACCATTAAAGCCGACATATCCCCTGGTGAATTCGTCATTGTCTAAAGGTCCAATAAAAGCTCCAATCAAAAAGTCCAGAATTGCAACCAGCAAAATGATCAAGAGGACGATTTGTGCCTGCATAAAAAGTCCCACATTTTACTTCAGCCATTCTTCATCACTTCGAATCATTTTGGTATTGAATTCTACCTTTGATTCCCATTCCGTGCCAATTATAATAATTGCCTGCATAACAATCAGCGCAATAGTTCCGACAACCCGAATATCATTCTGGGCATTGTCCACGATTTTAACCTATTTGAAATAAAAAATCTCTCAATACAAGATAAAAACCATGGAATTAAAAGTTTAAAAGGCACCCTAAATTTGGGGATGATGCATTATATGACTCGGCTTGTCGGCATAGCCAACATTTTCATTCACTCAACATTTTTTCTAGTTTTGCGATTAATCAGTACATTAATATTCCAGACGGTAGTGTGTAATAGGGAAGTTTCTAACAGTTCAGCTAGCTTAATCTGAATGAGCAGCTGTAAATGCGGTACTTTTGCAGGTAATACTCGTAAAGTAACCAAAGTAATACCTAATCTATAATCGCGATGTAGCATGTTGCCAAAAAGGTCTGGTCATTTACATGCTTGGGCGAATTCACGCGCCCTGTTCTAACAGCATGCAAAATCGAAAATTAATTCATCACTCGTACTTACCATGTAGACTATCAATTAAACTGCTCTTATAAATTCTTTTAGATTGAATGCTGAAGGTTAAAAAAATGAAAATTTTGTTCTAAAAATGCGTTTTATTCCATTCGGAGCAAAGTGAGATTCGTGCTTGCTCCGGATGATTAAGCAAATTCTGATGCCTGTCCCTGCATAAATATTACTAGATTAATAATTTCTCTCGCTTTCGAAAATGAGGACGACAAAAGAGATTGCTACGGTGACATAAGTTAAAACAAAAGTGGCTCACCTGCAGCACTTTTAAAAGATCATTTAATGACTCCGCAAATCCGACCGTATGCATAGCCACGGCTGTAGCATTTGCAAAGGAGAAGATTGCTCCTACCGCTCCTCCAAATTCTGGTCCAAGAGTTCTTGAAATCATGAAATAAATTCCACCCCCTTTCACCAATCCATTTGTACTGAAAGGAATGCAAGAAAAATTCGCTGGTTTTATTCCATCCTTCGCGTATGAGATGACTTGGAAACTCTTGTATTATGAACCATAGTTACCTGATTGCGGACATTGAAAGAGCCGTTAATGTCGTCACAGTTGCTGATAAGCATATAACTACGATTGCAAGCCCTTCATTTTAAAAAATTATGAGCGATTAATAAATTATGCGAATGTCATGAAATTTTGGGGGAATAAAAGACGGAATGTCAACGATGCAACATACCGATTCCAGCTTGAGCAACAACCCAGCTCAACCGCAAGAAAAGCATAACACCCCAAATATTCAAGAGACAGCGAACAAGAACACCCTCGATCCAACCGAATTTCACCGCACCGCTAGCAACTTCTTCCGCTTGAACCTCAGATTTCTATAAAAAAATTACTCATAATTATGGTCCAAAATTTTCATGTTTCAGTTTCAGTACGTACAAATCATGTCATTTAAATCTTCACTTGAAAGACATGCATAGGTACATCATCAAACTAACCTTAGCATACATAGCCTCGCTACGAAGCTCATCCAATGTCGGTCTACTTTGTTGCGCAATGTTCGCAATATTCTTGTAATTATCCATCCGTGGCAACGCCTCTCTAGTATAGTAGGCAAAATTCTTCCCGTAAACGGTCGCATGTTGATCCTCCAGTCCACCATTGTAGTAGTCGAATTCCTTAGGTAGAGAAACACTCTTTTTCCTTCCGCCACCCAACCCCTGGGCCAGGGAGGACCTTCTGGGTTGCATAAACTGGTTGGGAATGAGTTCATGCGGCCCTCCTCCACCCGTCACCCCATCACCTAATTTATTAGCAGCATTTTTAATTTCCAAGGTACCATCCTCTGGAATCACTTCACGCCCAAAATTACTCCCTGGCAATTGCAGCGGAGCATGCAACTGTGAGGAACTTATCCGATTTACTCTAAAGCGAGAATCACCTATTCCATCATCGTTCGAATTAGAGTCCGCCATGCTGAAGGAACGTTTCCCGTCCTCACGTGAAGTCAAGTTTGTTGTTACTGGGGAAACTCTTCTATTGTTGGTATTATGACGTAGATTTGATTGTACTCCCCCACTTGATGATCCTCCTCCAGCAGCAGGTCTCTCTGAATAATTACAATTGGGGGAAGATGGAGCAGTGGAGGCTTGGGATCCACCACCACCGATTTCCACTAAAGGCACGTGCTGAATGCCAGCACCACTGTCAGTGATCAAGGAGAGGGATCTCACTCCCACCAAGTCACTTACTGGTGGAGTGTTGGGGAAAGTGAAACTGCCTTTGGTGAGCCACGGAATTTTGACGGCTGTGTGGAATTACACAATCTAAAACAGATAGTAGTATCATATATCACACTTCTAGTAATCAATCATCCTTACTAATTTTGAAGTCAAACAAAGAAAATCAAACTACAAATACTAGCTTGCTATGTAGCTCTACTGCACTAATTTCTTAAAATTTGTGAGTTTTTTCTTGATGGCCGTACTTGAAAAAAATATATAGGCATATAATATCGCCGTCGTGTGTGGAGGAAGCCTTGTTTTCGCCTTTTTCTTCCTCGCTCTTAACTCAATTCACACTTGAACGTGAAAATGAAAACATGAATGAAAAATTACTCCCAAAAAATATTTTTGCTCTTTTTCTCTGTCCAAATAATGCATGTCACGTCCTCCCTTAGCTCAATAGTAGTAGTCATTAGTCAACGATAGTCACAGAGTCACTGAGAGAATAAGTGCATAATGAGAGGTAGAGAGTCACATAATAATCAGCGTTGCTTACTTAACTCAAATGATTCACACCTAAGTGACTGACCTGATTCACGTTTAACTTTAGAATTAGTATCATCAACCTCACTTACCTTTACCAAGTTCAGGCTAATTTGAAGAGAAGACGAAATTCAGCAAAATAAGCTCCTCTTATTCTTCCAGCAATAAATGAAGTTCAGTTCAGATCTCAGATCGACATGCAATGCTCATGTACATATATTATGTCTCTGCGGATGCAACACTAATCCAGATTTTTTTCGAATATTTTATTAAAAATCATTCATTTAAATTGACTGGTACTTCTAGGAGTCTAGTTTTATCCAGAGCTACTTACATACAATTCCACTTGAACAATAGATTGAACCTACCTAAAACTACGAATGGAATGAACCATCCTGCCACTTGCACTTCCACTACCCACTCACTACAACCTTCCAGTCCCTAATCAACTATTAAACTTAATGACGATCCAAGAATCCAGACGATATACTTGGCGAACTTTACCAGATGAAACGGCTAATTTTTACGCGATCTTTTTCCTCCAAATTTAATTTAACGCTACTTGGTACACGCAGCTTGTGTTTATTTGATGTGATGATGATGATGATGCAGCCATCTGGAAATTACAAGTTCTATTCTTATGCCTCCGGTTGATCTTCCTTTGAGCAATTATTATGTAAAGTTCACAATTAAATTCTAAAAATAGGAATGGAATAGTGGAGGAAAAACTGAGATGATGATATGACTAAAAATATATATAACGATGACTGGGTTTTTACTGTAACTTGTTTGATAGTTTTTATTATTCCATTTACTTTTCTAAATTAAGCCATAAATATTTTGGGAAGATTTACAGTCTTCGTATATAATTGTCTGATAATTGCTAGTGATTAAATCACGTCATGTCCTGAGCGCTATAAAATCATAGAAAAAAAACCAAGAGACACGTTTTCAAGTTGTAACCGTTTTAGGGGTTTTTGAGTCTTTAAAATTAACGCAGATCCTGTGTTACTGTGCCTTACCAGGCAAAAAACCTTACCAGGAAATCTTAATTATTACTCAGCTATTGTCTCTTGAAGTAAAACTTAATTGCATTATTGCATAAAAAGTGGGGCAACCTGAGATCGATGCCATTTCTATTTTTCCTAAACTATTGTT
>JAHZNI010001106.1:0-12026 GCA_027744415.1 Seira ritae
TATAAAGCGTTATTATTTCCAGAAGAAAGTAGCAACTTTCCCGACGACGACGCTCTACTTACATTCCAATTGCCCTAAATTTAGGAATAATAATATGTGCACAGTGCACATGTACTTCTTCAGTAGTTGTATGCATATGGAAAAAAAATAGATAATACTATTGTCCATATTTTGGAAGCTGAAAAGTTGCAGATATTAAAACAGGAAGAAAGTTGCATGGGCCATTCCACAAAGGAAAACTTTTCCTCTTTCCCTGCATAGTTCACATAAAAATATTTTCTCTTAAGAAACTTGTTTATGTTCCGCTCCTTCCTCTTCGAGGAAGAAGATTGCTTCTGGAACAAATCCTATTCTATTTTGCGTGTTTGCAGGTGATTCAATTCATTTTGATAAATTGCCTGAGAAAAGAAGGCTTCTATGTACCTTTCCATGAAGAAAATACACTACAGTTTCCAGGTAAATCAGCTTGGCCAAGAAAGGAAGAGAAAATCTGAGATTTATTTTTTATACATTTCGAGTCCTTTCTGTGTCATCATCATCGTAATCGTAAACAATAACTTGGCTTCTTTATCCAGTAATTTACGCGGGATTTTGTGTATGAAGTGTATGGAACAATTTAAAAATTGCTTTAGAGTGCATTGCAGTTATTACAGGGCCATCACAGCCACAATATCATGCAGACTGTGTTACGGGATGCGGATGGAGAGATCGTAAAAAGACTTTCTACCAGATTGCTTTACTAAGGCAAATATGGAAATGAATTTTTTTAAATCCTATTTTATTGAAACGGAGAAAAACGTTTAAGCTTGGTTTTACCAGGCTTTATCATTTCCATTCTCAATTTTTAAAAAGATGCTTATGTGACCCTGAGAAAAATTCTGAAAATATTTTCAAATGCCTTCCTCAGTTTGACAATGTGAGGAAATTGGCATAATTTGCCTTTGCTAACATAAGTCCCGTCTTATTTACATACAAATGCCATACCAGTTTATTTTTGAAATTCATTTGTGGTAAAAACAGGAAACTGATGGCTGGATTCCTCCATTCATGGTGAAAGATTCTACGCTGTTTTCAGAGCATCTTCTTAGAATCCTTCTTTCCGGGGTAACTTGATTTGCCATGCCTTTAGGTCAGCTTTAAGCAATCATTTTGATGGTTTTATTTATTGTAATGTTTTTCCCCACCGGAATTAGCTAGCTCTTCATCACGTCACATTTAAATTCATATTATCATGGTCCTATGGCGGTGGTGGAGGAAGTACCAATTTCCGGCATTTATTGTTGTTTAAATTGTTTGCGAGGAAACAAGATGGAAGTGGGCACCCCTGGAAGCCAAATAAAAGAAAAAAACAAATTCAAGAGAGATATCCTTCCGCCATTTCCCCATAATACGAAAACGTAGTTTGTAAGCAATAATACTTAAAAAGGAAGAATTAATCATAATCATGACTTCATGGGAAAGAGGAGCTGGCAAAATATTGAGCCAAATTATTGCTTAGTCTTATCTAGTCGATCGGTGTGTAAATCGAAATATGAATCGGGAATTTATTCTAATAGAATTATATTTCATATTCACCGCCCACAGCTTTAGACAAACATTTTAAAAAAGTTGCCAAATTGAACAATTCAAACGCAAATCAACATTAACATTTTGTTATGCCCACTTTAAACAACCTCTCTTCTACGAATACCTATGGACGGGGATAGTAAGCGAATTTTATCTTCATAGCTTGAGAATTCGTCAGAATCAGAATCGATATAATATTAGTATTCGAATTCTAAATGTAAACAATTTCGTTCACGAAACTGTCTACGACTTGAGTGCTTGCAATGAAAGGTTCCTTTTCCGGATTTAAAGCAGACCAGAATCCCTTTGAGATACTTTAATGAATGGTCAAAAGTGGATGTTTGGTAGTAGGAATAGGTACCTCCACAGATATAATATACATGAGTACATAGGTACATGCCAATTGACGTTATTTCTTACGAAAATGCCAAAGAATAAACATTTGATATCAGATCATTGCGTAACGAAAGAAAAGGATTTGTTTCCACAACTCGGAGATACTTATTTTGAACAATTCCGATTCTCGTTGACATAATATAATTTTCCAGAGAAAGAGAACCGAACGAACTAATAAAAATATGAAGATTAGAGAAACGGACATGAAAATACTTTCGAGTCTCTTTTGAAGAGAGCATGTATTTACATGGTAGATATGTATGTAAGTCGATCTAGAGACGATTTCGTCCCACAATAGGCACCGCCTTAGAGCTTAAGCTTGAACCTGGTTTTGATTCTCTTGTGGTAGATCCTCTTCTTCAAGTTGTTATAACGATAAAAGAATCGGACAAAAATATGAAAATTCTATCGAGACTTCGAAACTCTTCCGTTAGATCCGATCAAGTGAGATGGCAAAGGAAGGAAATCTTTAACTGGGGACTTAGTTATTTCTCAGAAGTACTTCCAGGTGGCATATATGCATTTCCTCTTATCGAAAATAACTGACTTGGTTGTCTTATGACGAGTGGGAGTGGAGTAAGTAGGTATCCATGTAGATGGATGTACACTGTTTCCATTCCTCTCATCTCAGCACAACATCCCTTTCTCCAATCACAATCAGTGATTGCGTGGCTCTGACATTTTCAGGTAGACTAGACTCAAGTGGGTTGCCTAAATACAAAAATTCCAAATCAAAACTTTTCAATTTTCATTTCGACATTTCATGAGTCTCAATCATAATGAAAAATGACTTTGTCCTTTAGAAATACCTATAAATAGCAAAAAAAAGTTCTTACCAATCCATTTAACTTTCTCAGCTGGGAAGAAAATCTTCTTAACTTTAGATAAACTTCTTTAATTATATTATCGCTTTACAAAAAAATTAAGGGAGATAAAATATTTTCGCGAATTTTTTCCTTAAAAGTTTTTCCTTCTTGGAATGAACATGAAGGTATGTATGCAATCATTTAATTCAGGTTTGTCATTGTTAGGACCATGACTTTGAACTAGAAAAGGTCAAGCCAGCAGAATAATGTTTGAGAAAGGAAAGCAACTCTTGAAATTGTATTAACGATATGTTTTGAAAGAAATCCCATGAAATTCATAGAGAACAGAATTCCCGTTTCATCTCTCTCTTCATCTCAGTTGAGATTATTGTACCCTTATTTTCGTTGAATAAGTTTCGTTTTGAGAAAAGTGAGCAGTCGTTTTCTTTTCACAAAAAGAAAGTTTACCAAATGGCTCGTTTCATTTCTCCTGCTTTTACATGGGAAAGAATTTTTTGTTTGGAAAGGGGAAAGTAGACAAACCTGGTATTTTTTTAGGTAGAAAACAGGTAGAGAAAGAAGTGAAAGATGGCGATGCTATTGTAAAGCCACACATCCTTTTTAGCGATCCCATGCATTACTTGAGTAACCCAGCACAGCACGGAAACTGGCTTCAGAAACATTAAGGAGAAATCCCACGGCAAGTCTTGCGGCAATCAATCATTTCTTCCTTCGTCTCCTGAACTTCCCTTCTTCCAAAAAAAGTTAAGGTGGAGGCTACAGGAGGAGATGACGAGACAACTAGGGGACGGGTCTTTACGTAGGTGTATAGGTACGCTAGAATTGTGTAATGAATGTCTTGTCTCAGTCTCCAAACTTAAAATAGTTTCTTGCTTGTGTAAGGTGTGTACGTGTATTTAGTGTGTAAGAATGGAAAGACGTCCTTGAGAGCGAATAAGTAATTACGTTTTTAGTCTACCCAGGTAAGTTTCTATTCCTCCCATTAGCATTAGCAGAGAAGCAGAGCTGCTGATGAATACATTTTTTTTTGTATTAAAAAAAATCAAAAGTATCTAGTAACTTGTTTTGCAATCTCATTCGGCTACTGCTAAATCAAGGACGTTGACGTTGTTGCTCTCACTCTCGTTTCCCATTCCCATGTGCCTATTTTCATAAGCAGTCCTATTCAACAAAAAATGAAACGACAAGAATTTCCTTTTTGTTCTGTTCTGCTTGATTGAAAGCACGACGTTTTTCTAGCTCTTGGATTCCCTGAATCCTGAAATGATATCCATCCATAGCTTATTATTATCGCAATTGCAATGAAAAGAGAAACGTATTCCTTTATTCACTCGTCACAATGACAATTGCTCTTCTTCCAAAAAACATATTCATTTTCATCGTTTCATTTTAATTTCATTTTTCTCAAAAGAAAGAAAGTAGTTCTTGATTTCAATGCCCAAAATATCCAAACTCAGGCAGTCACACTCGAGCATCATTGGAGGAGACGATAACGTGACATTATTGTCATGGATCGTGATTTATGGGGCTTGAAATATGAATATGACTACCTGCATTTTGGAAGTTGTCGACCTAACAATAGTTAGAATAGAATGATTTTGATGAATATTGACAATGGGAATGATGCAAAGTAAAAATGTATCTTGTTTTCTTTGGGGTCGTATTTCGGCAGGTGAAAATGTTCTGAATTATTTATGACTTTCTCTATTCTACTCCAATTTATTGTACGGATAGGGATGACGAATGACGACAGTTGACGTTGAATGACTCTATGAAAAAAGTATCGTATTGTTGATGTGCAAGTTGTAATAGTAATAATGTGCATGACTATCACTATGACTGACATCCGCTCTGCTAATGTGACTTCTTTCTATGTTCACCTTCACGTGTATCTAATTGGCTACATGAAAAGTTGAATACATAGAAAGCATGAGATCGAAATGCTTCTATTTTGCAATGAAATGAACAACTTACACAACTGTAAAATAACCTCAAATTAGCCCTAATTAAGCAAACTACATGCATAAATACCACCAGCTTTTGTCAATAAAAACGAAAGTGGTTACTCAACCCTGTCTGTACTCTGTCTGGAAATAAATGAATGCGCGTGTGGTGTAGTAAGTACTTTCTCTTTCAGAGAGACAATGTTGGGTAAAATCCATTTATTAGATTCGTCTAAGGCTCCACTAAAATTACTGTGATATATTTACATGTTTCTCTTGGTGCCTTTGCCAAAAAAAATCTTTTTCATCCTTTCGTCCGAAATTAGTCTTAGTCGAGTGGATACACTTCTTACGCAGAAATAAAGTGGGTCGCGTCGCATGTTTAAGCTGAAGAAAGGTTACTCCAGGTTAGAGATCATCATCACGAGCGAGAGTGTCTATCCCGTCCACAGTCTGCACTGGATCCATTTATGATTACCTTGAACAAATAACTGCGGCAGTGTTAATGCAAATTCGATGCCGTTTCAACATCAAAATAATGCACGTGAGAGAGATGATACATTGCACTGTCTGAATGTGAGATCCGCTATTCCTTTGTTGTGTGAATCAGAGTAGAAAACTCTCGCCACCAACCTCTACCACCACCACCATCATCTGAATTCATTCCGAATCCAGACCCTTGCAACATGAAGACGTCTTTTATTCCTTAATGTACATGGCACCAACTAAAAAATACCTTTTATTTCCAGAGTTCAATCTGCAGATAAAAAATATTACGTACTTTTTTCTAACTTCATGAATATTTCAAATCCTTCAGTTTTCCTCCCCATTCTAATTCGTTACCTTTCCCCATTAGAAACTTTATTATGGAATGCATACTTACCTACATGGAAAACCAGGAGTCGGGAGGTAAAATTCTTAATGGGAGTGATGCGGCAAGAAAAAACATTTTTTCCCATTCACTTCACAATCAGTCAAAACAATATTCTAAACGGAAAGTTGAAAAGAATAAAGTTTATGGCTTTTCCCCAATAAAAAAGAATTTTTTATTTCTTTCCCGCCCATTCAAATGGGTTCAATTATTCAAAAGCATAAGAACTTGTTATACCGTATTCTCTGCAGTGCAGTGACGTTGTAGTTTTCTCTTTCGTTGTGTATTCTCCTGATTGAGTTGCATTTAAATTGCTTGAGTTGATTCAACTTTTCTGAAGTACATATTGCTCTTGTATATGTATTTCAAAGAAGAAAATCATAAGTTTGCCTTTGAAACAACAGTAGTTAGTTAGTAATCACAAAAAATCCTCAAATAATTTTCTTTCAATCGGTGCATTTGGCGGTGTTTTTACTTTTTAAGTCCGAACTCTGAACCAACTTACATTTAGTTTACAGCGCCGACATAAGTGTCATCAAACCAACTTTAACCGCAGGAAGCCAACGCCATTTAATTTTCTACACGGGTCGGGTCGGCATGCAAAAAAGTAAATGTTATAAGCTATATGAACTATCGTTTTTAAGAGAAAGCGTAGGAGGCATATTGTCACAATGCAAAAATATTTATGCTGTAAAAATAAACCGTAAACATGAACATGAATTCATAAAAAACCCTCTCGCATATTTTTATTCGTCTCAATGCGCTCGCTGCGGGATATCCTACACACATTTACACACAGAGACAAAAGTCTATAATTTTTTGGTTGCGGTGCGTAAGGGAAAAAAACCAAAGCCCAAACTCAACCGCCTTCTTCTTCATCCCTCCATCATAAGCATTTTTAATGGTACGAAAGAAAAACAATAATGGGCTCTCATGTCATGTCATATCAAATCACATAACGCAAAATTGCACCTTTACATTCAACCCCCTCCGCCTACTCCTCCTCCGACAGGGCGACAACTGAAACTCATGTTTCGCATTTAAAAATTATTATTGCATTTCACCGCCGCCATCATATCGTATCGTATCATATTACATTCCACTTGGGTAGAAATACGACATGCGCCCCCTTTCATCAGTGCATGTCATAAAAATACTTTCTTTCTCCAAATCTTTTCCTTGATTTCATACCGTTTCCTTCTCCCTCCCTACTTGTCCGTTCGTCTGTTTTCTATTGCTTTTAGAGTTTCAGAATCCTCAAAAACATCTCGAATCCCGACTTTCTCCCTCTCCCCTTCTTCTCTCAAAAACCATTTTTGCAATTCAAACAACGTTTCTTCTCGAAATAACAGTAATAAAAAAGGCGAATGTTTGAATGTAATACAAATACAAACCTGAAAAATGTAATAAAGTCACAATCACAGAAAAAGGGCTCTTTTAAAAACCATAAAAATCATTGTGATTGTTGTTGTGGCATATTATTATTGAATAGGGTCAACGATCAGTTAAATGCTCACTACCGGTCTGTTCTCTAGTCAAAGAACGAAGTATTTCCATATTTCCCTCCTTTCCCCTTTTATGACGAAAACATTATTATTGCTTTATTGTTTCCTTGTGTGTCCATATTAAGCCTTTTGTTTTACAAAAAAGAAATTTGAAGAGAGTTTTACAAACAAGAAAAGCAAAGCAACTTTTAAAGGAAGTCATTGGGGATTGATATTAAAAACATATTTTGTGACAAGACGTTTTCATGTGAAGGGAATAGATGCTTCTGAAAAGGAAATCTTTTACATAATATGTTTTACACGTGCACTTTAAATATAGTCTGAAATTTTAGTCCACGCTAATGTTTAACAATAAATGAAGCAATATGTACGTATTGAAGAAAACAAGCACAGAAGCGACATGTGACCTGGTGAAATTATTTATCTAGAAATAGATTACTGGAACATCTCCAGCTTTTTTGCATTTGCTTGAGGCGAAAATGTTTTCTGAATTTTTCAAGAGACAATATATGCCCGAGTAAAAACAAATATGTATTTCATTCATTCATCGTCAACGTTCTCGAACAAATCTTCGTTTAGTCCATGCATCATCGTTTGTGTTGTGTTATCTATTCTGTGCATTTCTCAAAAAATTCAAATGTTTATTCATGATGCAGAGCCTAGTTTTATGATTACAACTCTACTACAACTTGCTTTATCCATCACGTGCCACTCTAAAAATCCACGCCAAATCCTCTGGCGTTTGTGCAACAGTAATAATAAAGCATGAAGGTTACTCCAGTTCATCCCGAGTCCTTTGTAGACCTTTCCTTTCAATCGGTTCTATTTGTCGCTTCCGCTTTTGTCTAAATAAAATGTGTTAGATTTAGAATGCGGACTATGGATGGACCTACGCACATCATATTCATAATGCATTAGGCAGTAAAGTACGGTGAAGTACAACTCAGGGAACTGTCTCAAGGGACTAGCACTGGCACTAGCAGACTCAGACTTTTAGTGATGTTGATAGTGGTGATGATGATGTACAAAGCTAGCATCGGGATTCAAGGGTCTTTCTTGTCACGCATGGACTACGACTACGAAAGTAACATTCGCTTTATTTTCATTGTCACTTTTCCCTGATTTTCCAAGTGGACTTTTGTAGGGAAAGTAGCCTTTTTGCATGCATTAAGGCAAACAGGAGATGGACTCTGGCAGGGCGCTAACATTCGCTTTATTTTCACTGTCACTTTTCCCTGATTTTCCAAGTGGACTTTTGTAGGGAAAGTAGCCTTTTTGCATGCATTAAGGCAAACAGGAGATGGAGTCTGGCAGGGCGCTTTTTGGCACCATCATCATTATCGTCATCCTCTCTTCTAAAATAGGAGAGATAAGGAAAGTCATAGCCATTGTACTGTATTGATGTACACTTATACTTTTGCAATAATATGCTTCCCGTAAAAAGCTCAACTTTTTTTTCCTTTTGTCTTTTCCTCTGAAAGTGTGAGTCACACAACAACACACAACAATGGAAATCGGTTTCAAGACAATTCCGCATGATAATTCTCTCGTTGCTTTTTGCTGAGTCAAAGAAACAACTCTTCTAATATTTTTTTTACGAGATGACATGACACTGCTTTCACTTCCCATAATTTCGGGTGTATTGCATGAGAGAGCTACGCAAGGTACGAAAAAAGTAATTTTCGTGAGGAATATAATATCCACGGCCACAAAAGACGTTTTTATGGGACAATGTAAGGAAGCAAGCAAAACCTAGCATTGTAGTTGTGTAGGACGCAGTCGAAGCCAACTCGGGAGAGCGGGACTGTGACTATGACTATNTCGAAGCCAACTCGGGAGAGCGGGACTGTGACTATGACTATGACTCCATTCGAATGAAATTTTGCGTGAAAAGCGGAATGCAAAGGAAAGTGGTAAGTTTATGTTGTAATAAATGTTGGAAAATATAATGTAGATTTTATGGTTGGATGGCAAGAAAGGACAATGTGAAGTACCTATAATTCTGTTCACTGGCCATGAATACAAGTTGCTGCTTTGGATGGAAATGCAGAATTTGAATGGCAAGCAAAAACAAGCTAGTCCAGCCAGCCAGGATTGGACATTTTTTTTCCTTTGCTCTTTTGTTGTATCAATAATAAACATGGATGAAGGAGTGGAGTTTGCAGAGTATTTCTGCAAACTGTAATCTGATATCCCTTTTGTTTCTTGAGATGACAGGTATAATCACAGTAATGGGGGTGAAGTGAACTAGAACGTGGAACGGTTTAATGATAACCTCCAGAAGAAAGGAAAATGTTTTGTTTGTATCGATAAACATGTTATCATGCATCTCTAATTTCTTATCCCGTGTCATTCTGAGAGCTGGCTCGGGAATTGGGAGTGGAAACGTAAAGACTATTTCTACTTGGTAGAGTTAGCGCCACTCACACATGCATGTATGTATAGAAAATTTGCACTTCTCTTCTAATGAGATGTAAGTGACATGTTCCAAGGTAAAGGTCTAATTAAAGCTGAAAGTCTGAAATTCTTCCAAAATAATCCAGCGTTTTCCCCTGTCACAAACGGAGACACAACACGACATAAATACATGCGATATGCCGGAAAAAGAACAAAAGCTACGTAATATGTAAAATGTAATATATAGTCTTGTCCAAACATACAAAAATCCCCCGTCTCCATTTCTTCGCCTGTCGCCAGAAGAGTTATTAAAGAACTGCCGCTGCCAATTTGTTTTTTCTTCTGGAGAAAACATGATTATCAACATCATGATCATACACATATGTAGCATGTATAATGTTTCCTCGTTCTTGCTGTATTTTATATTTTGCCAAGTGATTAAGGGCTTAGGTATTCTGAGCCGCTCTCTAATCTTCGAAATAGATCAGGGGCTTAAGCAGAGTACATGTTTATGGCATGGCAGATCGTGTGAGAGAACAATCCGAGACAAGATCGCCAAAACTAACTAAAAAGAGCATACGAAATCATGCATACTTTACGCATGTACATTAAAAGTAAAGCTTTGTTGTTTTCATTGTTTTTTAGAAATGCCGGAATATTTACAAAAAAATTGAAGGAAAGTCAAGGTAAATGAGAACTATCTGCCTATTATCAAGGAGCAAAGACATGTCGGCTTACTTAAATGCCCCTGTACCCCCTACTCATTTTGGTTTCATTTAGCCCTTCTATCCTCAACTCAACGTGCTACCCAAGATCAATATGGTCTCAATTAGAATTAGAATTAGAAGTGATTGGTACGAAAGGATTTAACTGTGAATTTCGCGACGAAATAAGCCGATCATTTCGAATTGCATTTTTCATTGCTTTTCTAAATGGCATTAGCATCGCCGTGTCTTCGTCAATTATCAGTGCAGTTATTTAAAAGAATCACTATTTAACTCTTGTAACATTGGTTTGACTTACATTACACTATTTACGTTTTACGTACTACACAAGCATCCAAAAAAGATGTTCACTTGGTTTTTGGTAAAGCGGTAAAGGCCAAGCCACAATACAATTACTCATGTGTATCGTACCCTTTCACTTTAAAAAGGCAACAAAAACATGAATTTTTCCTTTGATCCGACTAACACTTTCGAAGGACATGTTTCTTCCAGCAAGGAATAGTTTTGTTATTCCTTCAACTTTCCCTTCCCGGATCGTCGTCATCATCATCAAGTGAAAGCATATTACACGCGGCGAACTAAAAAAAATACTAATTTCGTTACTTTGCATACAAAGTGATTCTTTTAAGGAACCAGGGTACTCTTTTCTCCACATGCCACATGATATGTAGTATGACGATGGAAAACGATCATCATTTTGAAAGGAATGTCATGTCGGAGTCATGCAATACATGCGTGTTTTCCACAAAAAAAAAAACGAGAAACTAAAGTAGACATAGTAGTACACAGTGGGCCATTGTGTATTGTTAAACTGATGATGATGATAAGAATAACCATAGAACATGGTAATGGGATCGTCTCATGCGGTTTTCTTTCTTTCAAAAATGGCAAAGGAGGAGTAGAGAGTCACAGTTACCCACATCAGAGCTCCATTTTCAATAAGATAATATATTGCATGATGCATCACTCGCTTCCTCCTTCAATGGTCCATGGGTTATGCGAAGTGATTTTTTTTGCAAAAAAAAGAAAGAAAAAAATTGTGGGTTGTTGTTGTGTTGTGTCATCATCATTTCATTGATCGTTCTTTTGCTTCCGCCTGCCATGATCATGATTCAATCACTTCAGCTTTTTAGAAGAACGTGAGAAAAAGCTGAATTTCACACATCTGCTATTCCTCCTATCCTCTGTTCCTTGGAATATATGCGTTGTTGTGTTATGTTATGAATATCAAATTGCGCCGCAGCGATTTTCCCCAGAAAAAAAAATCGAGACCGTTTTCCTATGTCGTCGTTAGCCGTTCTTGGTTGTTGACGTAAGTAATTTTGCTTTTTGTAATAAGAAGATTGGACTTGAACGCATGAATTTAATCCCCGGAAAACCATAATTTTTTATGGGCAAGTTGAATAGTAAACAAACTGTAAAATTTCAATAAACTCTACATCTGCCATTGCTTGCTCTAGTGTAGTGTAGGCTGTTGCCCTCTTCCCTTTCTAGAAAATAGGCAATTTTCCTGGAGGAATAAAAAAATAAATTGGTACGCGACAACATGTTGGGATTCCTCTCAGTACGAAAGAAACACTCTTGTTTTTCCTAAACGATCCAATTTACTAATAATAATTTCAACATTGTGAAATCGAAAGAAACAAGTTGGAAGTTCTAGAGTTTTGCCATTTTCTTTCCAGAATAGAGGACTTTTTTTGCATAATTCTTTTAGTATGTAAAGCCAACGCGATGCCATCATAGCATGCCATGAGCCAGGCAAATATTAAATTTAAGAGAAGAAATTGGATGAAAAC
>JAHZNI010001107.1:0-41999 GCA_027744415.1 Seira ritae
GGGGGGGGTGTCTGGGCTCTCATATACCGATAATGTTAAAAGCGTGACTAAGGGGAGGGAGGGGGGTCAAAAATCGTCATTTTTACCGAACCTTCTTTGTGCAAGGCTCCTACATTTTATGATGAGCTGTAATAAATGCGAGCATTCGAGCATATTTAAGTAAATGAATCGAATTGGCCTTATTTGCCAAAACAAAATAATGTCTTTATTTAAAAGCAGGATAAAGAAATTTTCTAAAAGCTAAAAGAAACTACTTATTATTTACCAAATATTTTTTATCATTTCTAAAGGCTAATGCGCACAATGATACAAAGGTAACTGAACTATAAAATGCAATAATTAATTATAATTTCAGAAATAAGAAGAAAATTCACGACAAATTATTTAGATAAAATAAAATCTTCAATCTCAAAACACAATGATATGATGTGATTTTGCATATATGACACCCATTATACGCATTTTCCTCGACAATGGTTAGTTTTATTTCATGACAAGGGATCGAAAAATATACTTCCGATTTTCGAACAGAAACGATGAACTAAATCATGAACTTTCATTACGAACCGATGGGCTGGCCGGTTCGGAGTATCCAGAAATGAAGTTAACTAGGTTGGCTAATGAAAAAATTTGCAGCTAGTCTCGACTTTCTTGGCTGTGGTGAGTGCTGGACGGGTTCGGTAGGTTTCTCGGGCACTGGTGAAACAACTCCTAACAGCGCTTTTAGTGCGCCCGCAGCACGAATTGGATCTAAAAATGAATTCAATCATCGATTATCGATATTTATACTGCTAATTCTTGAAGTAATGTACAAAATATTACAAATGTTATATTTCTAAGATTTTTGTCTTTTACCTTCAACTGACGGCTGTGTAATGGCAACTTCCGGTACAACAGGTTCGTGTGGGGGCCTGCTTTCCGCTTCTTTAACAGGCTGTCTTTCCTTTTGCGCCTGCGGTTGGCCACTTGAATCCATGAATTGCATATGTGCGTCGTTTGGCGCCATTGAACGTGATACTTGCAGGGGAACAAATACATTTGATGTTTTCGGTCCCTTTGTTTGTTTTTGTCCCGGGCCTATGTTCCCATTAGTTCGATGAGTGGCGGGGTTACCTCCACATTGGCTATTATTATTCTGAGTCCAATGTTGCGGAGGAGGTGGAGGAGGCATAAACATAGGCATTGATTGTTGAGACTGAGCAGGTCCTGCATAATAAACGACATGCTGTGGGAAAAATGCTGCCGCTGCTGGATTCAGTCCCGGAGCAATCGGATACGGAACGGGAACATAAAATTCAGGTCCAGGGATCATCATTGGTTGATTACCATTTACAAAAACTGGATGGCTGAAGCCAGGTTGAGGTTGTACATGAACAGGATGAATAGGTGGTTGTTCAAACTTTTCTTGAAATTTCTGCTTTAGTGTTTGGTTCAACTGTTCAATTTGCCTGGATTTATGTTGATTTTGTGCGTTTGTTTGTCTTGGATTCTGATTGGAGCTTGTTCGCACTACTTCTGCCTGAGGCGGAGAATGAGTATTAACTCGTTCTAGGTTTCTGGGCTGACACAACAAATTCAAGATTTGGTTATTAGATGCATTGTTAGTTTTAGACTCCTGGTTCTTGGTAGGCTTCACTTCTGCATTCCTTTTAATCTCTGACTGGGGTTTGGTGGATCTATTCGCTTTCTCCTTTAACGACGAGTTCACAAAAACTTTTGTAGTTGTTGGTCTGTTGCTCTCCAAATCTTGAACTTGGCCGACAAGAGCTGGCTCCCTTTTCTTGATAACAATCTTCCGCTGTTGAGGACTTCGGCTGACTTTCATTTCCTTTGAATCATTTAAAGCTTTGTTTGCATTGGGCACTTGTTTAGCTGGTCCAGTTTTTTTCAAAAGCTGCACGGGCACCATACCAGTAACGTCATTCCGTTTTCCATTGTTAGTATTCTGTTCCTTGGCAGCTTGGGCGAACAACTGCTCCACAGTTATGGACCTACTCATTGGTTGAGGAGGCCATGGAAGTACAGTTGTAGCTTTATTTTCGCCGGACACTTGGCCAACCGGAATCAAGGGAGGGATCTTACCAGCTGCTTGAGGTTTTTACACATGTGGAAGTACAGTTGTAGCTTTATTTTCGCCGGACACTTGGCCAACCGGAATCAAGGGAGGGATCTTACCAGCTGCTTGAGGTTTTTGCAATATCTTAACAGCAGAATTTTGATTCGTCGCCACAGACTGAGCGTAAGTTTTAGAAGGGACAATAACTGTCCCATTTAATAACGAGGACGCTCTTTCTTGCTTTGTAGATTGAACAACAGCTTTCTGTAAATCTTGACGAATGTCTCTAGCGCCCTGCGTCAGATTAATAACTTGATAGGGGAAAAGCTTTACAAGTTTTGGTTTTGATTTCGCCTTCTGAACAGATTTTGAATCACTCTGCTGTAAAGTCATCTGATTTTCGGAAATGTTTTTATCCTTATTTACGCCCAGCAATTTAGCCAGGGAACCCGTCAATGCAGTGAGATCACCACTCTCCTTCCCACTAGAGCCAGATTTTGGCAAATCAAATATATCGGTTGCAGGATCACACATGATAATTAAGGCATTGAGAGCGTCGGCACTAATTGTTTTAAATTCTTCTTCCTCATCATTTGTTGTTTTTGGAGGAGCCTGAATTCCAACCACAGTCCCACGGAGTCCCAAAGGTACAGGCGCACCACGATCAACAACGATTACTCGGTCCAAAAGGGAAAATTGAGCATTTGGAATGGGCGCAATACAGCCTTTGTCTAACCCAGGCTAAAAATTAACACGGATTTCTAATCTTATAATTCATGTACAAACGTGATTTCCGTTCAGGTTTAAATATAGAACTTATAAATTACCTTGTAGAGCAAATTAGGTCTTGATGTCCAACTTCGTCTTACTTCTTTGGTGGCATCTGTGGGACGGCACAAGATGTAATTCCAAACAGCATCGATGTCATCGTCATCTAAAACATTGCAGTTTGTCGGTATTTTAGGGAGATTTCTGACACCGTTGTCCTCCAACCACTGAACAATCTCCATAGTCCTTCCAGATGGGTCGGCAGGGAATATATCTGAAGCGCTGTAGATATCCTTGCTTTTATCCGCGCGTCCAAGTAATTCAACCACATCTGGAAAGTTCCTGGCAAACTCTGAAACAAACAGGCGCTATTTGTCACAAGCTAATTGGCTACATGAATAATGCATACCTACATTGCCAATATGTCGTACCGTGAATGACAACGGTCAACGTATTGATTGCTCAAGAACTTACCATTGACAAGTTTTATGACATTTGCGGAGTAATACCACTGCCCATCGCGTTTAGATGTGTATCCTCGTACTTCCATATTCGTTTTATTAAACTTCAAATCCAAGCCGATATTGTACTTTGTAACCTCTGGTTCTAACACTGGAAAATCTTCCAAGCTAGAGTCTGACTCGCTTCCACTTAAACTGCCAGTATTTAATAAATCTTTCTTTTTGGAGTTATTAGATTTTTTCGGAGGTCTCCTTCTCTCAACAGATACCAGCACCCTTCCAGTCAGTCTTGATAATGCGAATGAACTTATTTGACACTTGGTTGCAGCAATGTAGGTAGGGAAAAAGTCTTGACTTTTCAACTGCGTCATTCCAGTCTTGAGCTATTTTCGTAGTTCATAAAAGATCCAATATACATAAATAGAATATAAAATACATAAGCATGCAAGCACAAAAACTCACTTTCAAATTGCTCTCATCATTATCGTTTGGATAAACTAGTTCCACAATGACGGACCCGCTTCCTCGATCGTGCCCGGTGACGACTCCCATTGAACCGAACATCTTGTCGCCTAGATAAAATACCTGATCGCCTTTTCGGAACAGATCTAAATACGACTTGGCTGTGGCTTCATCCATGTAAAACATCTCTGTGACTCGCTCCTCGTATATAGCCGTTTTCAAAGCAAATGGTTGTTCTCCCCTCGACCACTACAATTATTTAGCCCAAAAATAAAGCTCCCAAAAATAAAGAATCTAAATGATAAATCGCAAAGAAAAGATAGAAACCGTTGTTCATACCTGATTTTCAATAACCACTTTTCCGACTTTGTTGCAACGTATTTTCCTTCCCTCCATAAGTTTAGCATTTAAAATGACCTCTATATTTCCAAGTCGAATTCCCCTAAACTTCAAATGTTTTTCAACAAGCATGTTCGCCATCACATCAAAAGTTTTTCTCGCAGCCTCCTGACTGGTCTTAGGATCTGTATAAACCAATTTCGTCGTTATTAACCTACAAGATCTTTTAACAAAACTGATTGCTTTAATTTATGAAAGGTTAAGTTTTGGAGTTTACCCTTGATGATAACATTCTCACGTCCAAGAATATATTTTCCTTGCCGTGTGAATATTGCAGTTACTAATGCAGATTCTAAATGCGGCCAATTTACCCAGACCGTTTTACCAAGCACTTTTCTTCCAAGTTTCAAAGGATCCCTTTCTTCTTCCACGTCCTCAAAACTCAGAAGCAGTGACTCTTCCCTCGCGTAGAATTCAAAAACTTTTACCTCGGCTTTGCATATACAACTCTACAATGGCGGAATTTATGTACACTTAGAATTTTACAACCATTGTGTAATAGTAATAGGTTATAGCAGGTGTTATAGGCAAAACGACACAATTTTTATTTTGTAGCAACAACTAACCTCAAATACTTTGGATTTTAAAGAAGGGAATCCTTGATAAATCTTTGCTATATTTGCCTTGGGATGAAGTCCTTTTGGAAGCAAAGCTGGATTGTACAACACTTCTTCCATCCTTTCGATCTTAACGTGTGAAACTTCTAGTGGTGGAAAAATATCCCTATGTGACTTTACTGGTCCGGTGGCTTCTTTCGTGTAGCTAATATTACAAAGACAACAAAATAATGTGTGGTAGAACGACATTTGATAAACGTTATGATTTTTAACTCTTACCTATGAACGAGCAATGCCCCTCTAGCGTTTCGAAACACTTCTTCTTGAGATAAATTTGAGGCTTCAGTTTCCATTGCTTTTAAAAGTTTGGACTCATCAATAAAAGGAATCAGCACGACAGCTTCCCAATCTTGCCGTTTTCCATTCAGGTCTTGTTCAAACTTTTTTGGATAGTATTCCAAAATTGGAGATGCATCATCTGTCATAAGCCACTAAATGATATCAGAGAGATAACAAAAGATCATCAGACAAAGAGAATTTTTAAAGCCCACTTCCATTCACTTATATGGCTTTGTAGCAGCTTACTTTATGTTAATTTAATATTTATATTTACCAAAATTTACATACGCATACCTGATAGCAAGAAGGGAGCAGCTTTTTACTTTGTGAGGGCAAAACAGCTAAAAGCTGCTCGAAGGGTTTAAACGGCTGACCCCTGTCGAACTCGATTAGATAGTCACCGAAACGACGAAGATCAGATGCAAATGGTGCGTAATGAGAAGGATAGAACCATCCCCACGAGCTTACACCTTTGTAATAGTAGAGTAGAACCCACTGAATAGCTCTAACATATTCTTTTGCAAACTCATGCACAGTGTCTCGATCAACTTTTTTAAATTCACACTTGGTCAAATAGTAGTGTCGTTTGTGCTGAAGAAATTCTAGTCTAAACTCATCAGTATCATCAGGTGCGAAGAAATCTCGATCCTCTGGAAACACTTCTTTGCACACAAGGCCATTGTTTCCGGATCCATCTTTTTGAACACCGAAAATTTCATCTTCTGTTCTTTTTGCTAATTCCCTCAGTTCATCTGATACAGGTTCTAATTCATCCTCTTCAAAAGGCGCGTCATCCTCAAATATGAAGTCCTCAAACTGAAATAATTTACAAAAACATTTGTTACTCACTCAGTGTAATTAATAAGGCAAAACTAAAACTGACCAACCAATTATCTCTCTCAAACTTAAACTAACCATTTTCTCGCCTAAAACTATATTCTTCCCAGTTTTAGATGCTTTATACTTCATGTCATCGTATGTCTCCCTAAACTGGTCCAAGTCAAACTGACTGAGTTTTGTGATGAAAGTTTCGAATCGTCTTAGGTTAAGGATCCCACTTTCATTTAAATATCCGTCCAAGGTGGGGAGTACATCCATGTAAGTTCGGTAGAGCATAGGAAGTGCACCCTTCACGATATGCAGGTTTGGCAAATGAGGAACGAAGTCGTTTCCGACCAAAATGTTCATTAGTATCCAGTCATCAATAACACACTCCAAATCATACCTAGCAAAAATGATAAATGTTAATGGTAAGATTTAATTTTGGTAAATCCGCTTAGTTTTAATTTCAATAATAAAAACTGTTAACGTTGTTAGCACAATCACTAATCACTTACTTAATCTTCGGATGATCCTGTAACTTCATTCTTAATTCCTTGAATTCCTCGTCCAAGTAATCTCGGAATAAAGACAAATGAAGCAGAAAGAACGTAGTTTTTTCCGGTAACGGGGCCTTGTAGTCGCCTTTGGCGCTATGATCCTCTGGAGGTGGTGGCGGAGGAGGTTCGTTTTGATTATCAATAGTCACCCGCTTCACTTGTGTTTGATCAGATATTTGAATAGAACTCAGGGCGTCGACGAAAGATTTATCTGCAGGAATTGCTTGATTTTGAGTAGTTTGAACAGGAGGTTTCAAAATTGAAGTCGTATTCTGCAACCCAAGATGAGCATCACTAGAAAAGACTGAAACGTTGGTGAGATCATACATCACAGGGGCCTTGTCATTGTCTTTATTTTTTGGCTTTCTCTTTTGTTCATTCTTTCCAGGTTTCTTTTTCTTTGGCTTCGTGAACTTCACCTCCTCTCTACGAATGAAAAATGAATTATTGTTTAGCAAGACCGAGAATTTAAAATTCATCATTCGTCAACTGGAAATACATACGATATCAATACCTTAGCAAAGAAAAGCGCAACTCGTGAGTCGACAAACCAAGCATCATCAAATCTGCATCCAAACCATAAAGGCAATGTCGGGTTTCTGGATCGAAGTCAGGTTGAGAACGGATGTGACGAATGAAATCCATAATTTTATGCTCTCCTTCTCCAGGTACATCATGACCAGAAAGATAAACGCGAAGGCCTAGAAATAAATGAGATAATGAAAAACATATGATGAAGACAATTACAACACAATGATTCGGAGTAATAAGACACAATAATCCACAACCAACGCCAACAATACTATTTAACTTTTACCTTTTCTCTGCCATAATGGGTCAGTCGAAATTTTCACTGACACAAAATATTTAAGCTGCTCATGAAGCCTTGCCATGAACTCAGTCCCTGGTGTAATACAATTGGAATCAAATCGTTCTTCTGAAGGTAGCTTCTCTCCTTGTCTAAGGGCTTCAGCTTCTTGCTCCTCCGCGACCCTAGCAGAACGGAACCTTCTTCCACGTTGCTACAGAAGAGAAAGCACAAGATACACTTACACTTTTGCTTTACATTAATTTGCGTCTCCGGTTTATGTAGAACTTAGTTTACCTGGTTCATTTTCGCTCTTGGAGCAACTCCATCAACAGCCATGAAGAAAACTCTGCATGGTTTAATCATGCGGAACAAAAAGTCAATATAATGGAAAATATCCCGAAAGATATTTTCTTCTGGAATTCTTAAATGCACATCTTCATCGTTAGGGTGTGAACAATTATGGATGATTCCATTCATATCCAAATAGAGATTGTCGAATTCAGGAATCTAAAGAGAAAATAAAGAAAACAGAAATTCATAGTATCTTAAGTTCTAAATCTTGAAAATCAATATTCAAATGATGTTGTTAATACCTGATACTCCCTGATTTTTTCATACAAGCACGGATAGCGCTCCGATGTCCACCGATAAAACTTTGGAATACCCATGTTTGAAGTTTATGCCCTACGACTTAGAAAAACAAAATTAATAAAATTAAAAATGAGAATCCACTAAGAGTAACACCTGAAGACCGTTGAAGGCTGATGACATAATCACGGCCTAAAGCAAGATTTTAACTGTGAAATATATATCCAACATCAAATTCTGTTGCGTATTAAAAACTTGAATAATGCGAGAGATAAAACTAACAAAAACCAGTTGATCAAGACAGATTTCAGTGAGAATATTTGACGATCAGTTTCCTCTTCCTGGAATGATGTTCCTAAGCCTTACAGAATACAATACAACCACAGTTAAACAAAGCTCTATCAATCTCATTCATTACTTCCACCTTTCTACCAATACACTCCTTGCTTGCCATTCATAACTTTTCCACTAATCCTATTCACGAAATGGTAATGTTATTTTATTTACGTAACGCACTTCGCTTCTTGAATGTCTAATGAAATGCTATAAAACAACATATACTGTGCACAAGTTTTAATTGAAAATTCTCGCAGTTACAAGTTAGAAGGTACGAATGAGTAAAATCCTATCCACAGTCAATGACTTACTTTGGACTTGTATACATATACATACACACGTTACATTTACAAGAAATGGTTCCAAATTGAATTGTTCATCATTATCAATTATCTCACACATGACTTCGACTGCACTTAAAAATGCACGTAATAGTTTTATGAACATGAGGATCGAAAAGAATTATGTGCTACAGATACAGATCTACTAGATCAAGGTTTGCTAATCTACTACAATTACCTCACTTATTGATAGTCAATATTTACACATGACCGTTAGCTCTACCTGTCTTGCATCAATGATCACGATCAACGATCGTATAACGCATCACTAACTAAAGCACACTGCTGTTGACAAAGAACAAAAGAGAGATTCTTATTTATGCACGAAGATGCGAATAAATATAAATATGTCTCAAGAACCAAGTTAAAAATTTTCATTTAATCCTTTCTTTCTGTCTAACGCCAGGCAATAAAAAACAGGAGAGTGTGAGAGTGATAAAAGTGGAACTATTTCTTACTTTGATTTGTACTTAAATTATTCTTTAAGTTCAGCAAAAGTTAACGAACCTTTTAAAAATACAGCCGAGCCAGAGTCACAAACAGCTTGTTCTTTTGCACAACTTGTTCAAACTTTGTACCTATTTCTATCGATATTTAAATAATGGGACGATATTCAAATATTCACTATTTTCTACACATGTTACAATTCAATGACTGCCACTTAACTATCCACTTAGATTCGATTTATTATGCAAGAAAGGTCACAGCAACTTCACTCTTCTAATCAGTAAAATAGTATAGAACGGAGCAATGGTGAATGGTGAAACTTTTGCACGAAAACCAGAAGGATGATATGCCAGCAGCCTGCGCTGCCAGCCTTATATAATACGAAACCAAAGAAGGCTTTCTTGACAAAAGACATGCACACAGACAGGACAGGGCATACCATACCACTCTATTCAATTCGTGTAGTACTCTAGCTCTGTTGCTGATGACTATAGCGATGATAATGATGATGTTCGCTTTCGATGAAGATGCATAGTTGCTTTCGTAAAAGCATTTGCACCGACGACGAGGTTGCGTCCGTTTTACCTAACCAACTAGCATTCCTAATTCCTGCTATGTCTTATATTGCGAGGTGCATTAATGTTATGTTGTTTATGTTTGCATGCATGAAGTATGAAAGCGCTAAAGAATAAAGATCACCTTCTTATTGCCCATCATAACATTGCTGATGTGTTCGTGTGTATTTTTTCCACATGAATTAAATTAGTGAAGCAAAAAACCTTTTTTAGAGAAAAACTCATCCTTCCAGAGAAATAAAGAACTAAGACAGCTGTAATGCACTACAATAGTTTTTCGTTTTTGTGTCTTTCGGCGTGACTTGATATTTTTTGGAGCTTTAATTTTGCCCTAATTCCCAAACCAAACATTTTCCTGATTTTTTTGTTGTCAAACTGTTTAATTTATCGTCGATCAGTGGTTATTGATTTTGGAAATATTTTTGTTACGTGTTTTGCGGATTCCCCTTGCAAATATTAGCCGACCTTGAGACGTGTTTCGTTTTCTGCCATTTCTGCATGGATGCATGTTAAATAGCCCGTGCCCTTTCGTTATATTACTTTCCTGGACAGTATTTTTGACTTAGTTTCCTCCTCATTGTGTTTCAAACAATAAAGAAGGCCCTGGCCCTGATCGACAATCGAGTCGCAAGGGAAAGAGTTAAAGGTAAGCAAGTAGAAGTACAGCCATTTAAAGTGTAACATATCGGGATGTGGATTTTCATTTTTTTAAAAGCATTTTTTGATTTAATTTTCCTAGTCATACTTTGCCTGTTAGTCTTCATCATATAAGGTTAACCGTAGTGGTGTAAACATGAGCTTAAATCTGCATTTATCATCACCTCCTGCGAGCACACAATCAAAAGATGATGGGAATCCTCCTGGAGAGAAGAAAAAGAAGAGGAAGTTGGATTTACCAATTGTCCCGATCAAAAACACTGCTGACTACCAGAGGATGAAACTTCAGCGTCTTATGGCGAACCCAGATAAGCCAGTTGTGATTCCGAATCGACCCAAGGACAAAAATCAACCTCCGCCTCCGGATTTCGTGAGAAATGTGATGGGTTCCAGCGCTGGCGCTGGTAGCGGAGAGTTTCACGTGTATCGTCATCTTCGACGGAAGGAATACGCACGACAAAAGAACATTCTTGAGAGTGCTAAACAGGAGGAAGAAGATGAAGAATTCCGAAGGCGTCTGGAGCAGCATAAGCAAGAGGCTGAGGCAAAAACTGCCAAGAAACGCGCGAAGAGGCTTAAGAAGAAAATGAAAGCGAAGCGGAAAGGGAAGGGAAATAAGGCCGCAAATGGCAGCGGCAATTCCAACAAGAGTGCATCAAGTCAAAGCGATTCTGACAGCTCTGAGGAAGAGGATAACGTTCCCCCAGGTAATGGAAAAGTTGATACCAAAGTTCGTTCGAACAACAATAATAACTGCACTCAGAAACAAACCAACAGCAATGCGCAGCAGAATAACAATGCTGCTGGGGAAAGTGATTCCGATTCAGACTCTGATTAATCATTACGGAATCGTTACAAGTTCTTCTTCCCATTCCATGAGCCCATGCGGTACATCAGTAAGATGATTTGGCCAGCCCGTGATCTGGCGATCTCTATTCTAGAGTGTGATTTGCTTTAATCACCATGTGATGCGTATAAACATGCTTGGCTGTAGGTAAAGGTTCAGCTTATGATTGGGCGAGGACGAGATGAAGGGATTGGGAGTAAATTCGTAATTGAAAGACATATATGTAGAGTACATCTACTCGTGTTTTATTGATTGGTCAAACGTTTCATTGCCACTGGTATGGTAAAATTTTAGATACCTATGCATTTTGACGTTTTAGCTTACTGCTTGTTACTTTATTCATAACTGTTTGAAAACTATCTTTTACTATAGTATAGTGTAGTCTTACATAGGTAAGCGTTGCTAAAAATCTATTGAATGTAACTATTTCATCTTTAACTCTGACCAAAACTTTGAATGAAACCTGTAGCAATAATGGGCGAATTCATTCCATTCAAAATAAGTCAATCAATACTGTACGGAACATAAATGATTATTGGTGAAAAAATCTTTCAAATATTATTAATGCTAACTTCCTAAACTAAGCTGTTATTACTGACAAAATGTTATAAAAAATTAGAAACAACTGGTACAGATAAAGTCCATATATACCGTATATTATGGGCTTAATCGATGTCTCACGGGGAGAATTTATGTACATATATTACTGGCTCTCGCTACCTGTATATACCGCTGTGTTCTCCAATATCTTTTGACTTTCACTTATACGTAAACATTATATGATTCCTAAGCTGTTGACATTTTCATTATTACCTTCCTATCAGTTGTCTACAGAGAGGTTTACGAACATCAAATGAGCACAAAAGATTGAAATCAATCAAACTGAAAGTATTGAAACGCTAAATAATAAGACGATAACAAGCGAAGGATGTATCGTTTTGGTTGAAAACGCAAATTAAAAAATTATTGTCATTTGCAATGGAACAGTTTTAGTATTCTTGTTCTATGTAATAATGTATGTTGGTACTAAATAATATTTGAAGTACTTTATAAGTTATCATTGTCAGTTCTGGCAAAGTTTGTTGGTAAATGATTGTTTTGAAAGAAAAGTTATGATACAAATAAATTGTTTTATATGGCATGTTTAGTTAGTTAGCGCATTAAGACTTATTATATATTATACAAGTAATATTATATATTATGATAATTCTGTGTAAACAAGCATTTATGTATTTAGTTTAAGTAGTGATGTTTACTCTAATGTAAATGTAATGCTATGCAAAAATCATGAAAGCAATAATACACCACTTTGATGATTATGATTCTGACATATTGGATATCGATACCGCATGAATGCAACCTTGCAATAAAAAGTATGTTCTTTAAATGCAAAAATCTCATTCCCTATTCCTGTCGAACCGAACTTATTTTTTAAAGTCCTTTATTTATGAAAATATTACAAGATAATACACGGTTTAGCATAAAAACATTTCTGTCAATTACTATATTGCTTCTAATCTAACATTCTAGCTGTCTTCGCTTGAGGAGTTTTCTTCGTCATCCCCCTCAAGTTGAATCTTATTGAACTTCACTTTCAAATTATGTCCAGCAATTTTCTCCTTAGATATCCGAATACGAGCCTTCATAGCATCCTTTGGTTTTTTGAAGTAAATGTAGCAGCGTCGTTTGTTGAATCTGGTCACTTTCTCCGCCTCTGGAAATTCCCTTTCCAATGCCTCATCAGTCACTTCTTTTGGTAGAAATTCCAACAATAGACTAAAAATGTAGAAGTAAAAGAAAAAATAATGAAATCCGCGCTTGCCTTAGATAAAAATACAGGAATAGAAATGTACAGCTTAAATACTTACCAACAACGGTCAACTTCACATTTTACTTTCTTCTTCCTCGACAACTTAGATTTCGACGTTTCCCTCCGTGGCTTAGGGATTGATACATGTAAGCGACCCAGTTTTTCATTATTTAGGCTTTGCAAATGCTTATCGACAGTTTCTCTAACATCTGCAGTCTTGCAGAGGATGTAAACACTCCTGTCGAAAGAAAAGAAAATGCATTTTCATTATGTTAGTCACAAGTTTACAAAAGTTCAATTTTAAAATGATTTATGCGATAAATAATTGATTATTTTACTGACCTTGTAGTGTTTTTCCTAATAGGTAGAAAAACTTGATCAATGTCTGCGTGAGCTTCTTTTAAAAGTTTAACAAGACTTTTCCCGTTCACTTTGTTCGAGATGCGTACAAAAAGGGATCTTTCAAATCTTCCCTCTAACTTGATTTTCTTCAGTTTTCGAGCCTTCGCTCCTTTCAAAACTACTTTCTTTTCTTCATCATACATGGCTGTTTAGCACAGTAGCTTAATTAATTGCAATTGCAATATTAAATTTGTTTTTGTTAATCTTTTTAGAAGCAAAATACTGAAACACGTGCAAACGCAAACAAAATCTCAGAACCTGCTATTTTGCTTTTGCTATTCTTTCCCAGAACTTTACTGAAGAGATCAAGATACCCCAAGGTCTTTTAATCTTTGTCTGCTAAATGAAGCGAGGGCATAAATACAATGTAGTATGCATTCCTCTGCATTACTACATTGCAATTTATGTCGATATTTTGTTCTATTAGTCTATTGGCTTAATCATAGATTGAATATTGATTATTATGCATCTGCATTATGCGAATTACAACATATTCGAGTCATCATCTCGTGAAGGTGATGGCGATTGACGATGGCACACACCTAAGTTTAGTTAGGTTAGAATAGAAGCTGCCAGAAAAGATTTTGACTTTTCGGGATGCTGAATAACAATGGTTCCCTGGTTTCCTCATCATTAGATGCATAATTATTTTAATGAAATGTCAAGAAATCGCAACACTTTTAACGATCCGCCAATCTTACAAAAAAGAGCATGACCTACTAAACTCGAACTAATGAATGAACTAACTTAACTTCATTTCAAAGAGAACTTTCCAAATAAATATTTATGTACAACAAACTTGGAAAACTTGATAGTTTTTATTTATACGTTTTGTAAAAACCTTTTCATCATGCTGAAATCAAGCTCATCTTATGGATTACCACAACTGTGTTTGGGGCCATGGGACACGATATGCTCCGTGAAAGCCAACGATCTGCACACGGTGGTAAAATACAGGTCACCCGACACTGGAATGGAGTTAGTCCATTCGCAAATTGATGGACCTAACGTCTACGCTTATTGCATCATAGGTATTTCCTTAAAAGACTTCAGCTTTTTAAAGATTCATCAAGTTATTTTTATAAACAACACAGGCCATAAATGCGAGGACAACTGTGGAATTCCTCACGTTTTGCGACACATGCTATGGCACGGAAGCAAAAGATATCCTCACCCAGGTCTGCTTCAACGAATTGCTAGCAAATGCTTCTCGACGTGCCCAGAGATTCAGATTGACCGGGATCATTCATGTCACAAATTCATTTCTGTTGGCTCTCAAGGCTTCTCACAGTTCCTACCCGTTTTCTTCGATCATATTTTTAATCCAAATTTACCAGAGTCCGTTTTCATTACAGATGTATGATATTCTCATTTTGCCCCAACAAATGTATCTTAATTTATATTACTAGTCTAAAATGCATTGCTCCGCCTCCATAGGTTTATCATGTAGACGGAAATGGCCGTGATGGAGGAGCTTGCTTCAATTCCATGAAAATAGATGAAAACGAGCCTGATGAGTTGAGCAATCTCTCACTTTTTGCGACACTTTTCGGAGAAAAATCTGGATACGGAGTGTCATATCGAGGAAAATCTAGTGACTTTCGATCGGAGTGCAATTTGGAAAAAGTTCGACAATTTCACGAAAAATTTTATCACACGAGCAACTGCTGCTTTGTCGTGGTTGGCGATATTGAAAAGGAAGAGCTATTTCGGGCGCTGATTCCAGTTCTTCAAAATGCTCTTAGAAGTCACAGAGTTAAGCCTGTCTGGCAAAAGCCATGGTTGGAAAAGGAACCGTTGCTTTGCCTCACGGAATCCGTTATGAAACAAATCGAGTTCCCGTACTCATTCATTGAACGTCCAGTACTTTTTGCTCATGCACATGTCAAAATTGGAATTGTCGGACCTGAAGATCCATTTCAAAAAATAAATCTGAACACTGCAATGCGGCTAGCTCTAGAATATCTCATGAGCGGACCACTTCCCACAGCATTGGCAGCTTTGGTCCCCAATCAGAGCGTATTCGAAAGGTTGGATGGGATCGTACCCTCAAATGCTCCAACGGTATCTTTTACGGAATACAACCTGAAGCAAACAGTATTTACCATCAACTTCACAAACGTTCCTTCAGAGCTCGTATCGACAATTCCCCAAGTTTTGCGGAAAACTCTTATTCACGAAGCAAAGAAAAGTATTTTCAAAATCAAGAAGATGGTAAAGATAATCCTTAACTGCTATCAAGATGATCTGAGTGCGATGGAAAACTCGTTCGAGGAAAAGATTTCTAAGGCCGTCATTTCAGAATTCCTTTATTCTTCACACGACAACACTGACTTCACATTGGACAGGAAGCTGAATTCCACTTATGAATATCATCAGTTCATGAGTCAAAATGGAGACTTTTGGAAAGAAATCTTTCAAAACTGCTTCTTGAACTCTAACTGGGCAACCATTATTGCCATCCCTAGTCAAAACCTATATGAAAAATGTCAAACAGAAATGAGGGAACGAATAGAATGGAGATTGAGCAGTGACAACGCAAAATATATGAAGAAATGGGCGCAGCGCTTGAGGGCTGCTTCTAGGGTCAGTACAAATGGACCTCCACTGGAATACTTGAACAAATATCCCCTGCCCAGTTCAGAGTCTATTGGGCTGATGAAAATTCTCAGACAGGACAATCCTCGATGGGCAAATGACACGCTATGCAATTTATACGTCGATGATATTAAATCTAACTATGCATACCTGACAATAATCATGGACACAACGGAGCTAACGATAGACCAAAAAAAGTATCTAGTGCTGTTCGCAGAGGGGATCCTTCAAGCGCCGTATATGGACAACTATGAGAAATTCCACACGGTGAAGGAATGTGAGAAAGAAATTAGGAGGGACGTACTTCATTTTGAAACTTATTTTGGTTTGGAGTGGCTGGGAGACACGAAAGATAAGACCAGATTTTCTTGTGGCAATTTCCCCCACTTGTTTTGTCTGAGGGTGAAGGTGGAGGTTACGAAAGTGAAGGAGGGCTTTTACTGGGCTCAAATGCTTCTCTGGAACACCAAGTGGCAGGCAGAAAAACTGAAAGAAGTTGCGTTGAAGTTGTGGAAAAATGCCGAAGAGCTTCAGACAAACGGTTCAATCATGACTAGGACGCTACTCACTGACTTCTTGTACCACATGGACAGTGTCCCCAAGTGCATATCTCCAGTTCGTCAGAAGTTGTTTTTAAAGCAAATATCGGATGAGCTTCCAAAATCAATCAGACGTGTTTCGAAAATTTTGGAGTCTGTGCGCACCTGCATATTACGACCTGACAACGTAACAGTTCATTTAGCTGCAAGTCTGCCGAGAATGGAGTTTCATTTGACTGAGAATCCCGACGCACGTTTTGCAATTTCGGAGCTCTTTCGAACCACATTTAATTACACGGGTTGGAATTGGGAGTATGAAACAAAGAGGCTTCCAAACAGTCCAGACAGGTTCTGGATGAAAAGTAAAGATTATTTGAGGAAATGTTGCAGCGAGCAAATATATGCCATGCCTAAGTCTAGCCTGGGATATCTTTTGCAAACTGGACCTGGCGTCTGTTCCTATTCTGACGTAGATTACCCCATAATGCTGACAGCCATACAATATTTCATTCAAGAACCTGATGGTCCTCTTCATAAGGAAATTGTTTTATCCGGCCTCGCAGGATATATGGATATCAGAGTAAATCCTTTGGAAGGATTGGTATATTTTGAGCTTAAGGATTGTGCCGATTTAGCAACTGCGTACAGTCGAGCGTTTGATGTAATGGCAAGATATCTCTTCGACACAAGAAACGGGGAAGGAGACGTCCCTCTCGGAGAAACTACTCATTATTGGGATAACTTTTTACTGCAATCAGCGAAAAGTTCGATGATTTTTAAATTGGCAGAGCCAGAAAATACACCAATGAAAATGGGAATGTGTTCACTAGCAAGTTATTTCCGGGGTTTGCCGATGACCATAAGTAGGCATATTATGGACGCCATCACTAAAGTATCGATGAAGCAAGTTCAGACCATCGCAAGGAGATACTTTTATCCTTTGTTCCTGCAACCTAGCACATGTGCCGCGACTGCGCCTAGTGACAGGGTGTTTTCTGTTATCGACAATCTGATGCAGTCAGTGAGAAATATGAAGAAATACTTGCACAGATTTCTTTCATTTAACCAAATTTAAGTGATTCCCCTTCTTGTTTGATTATTTCTACAGAAGATGTGGAAAAAAGCTTACATTAGCGCCGCCTTTGGAGCAGTCGACGTTGGCCACTTTCTCGCAGTGAGGGACGTCCGCGTCCTGGCCTGGACACAAAAATGTATAAATCAACAAGTGATAGTTCACGAATTTTTGTAGATTTAGACGAGTTAACACAATACTCAAAATATTCAAATTGGCATGTGCGTTGTATACATCATCCTGACATACTTATGCGCGACTACGAAAAACGACTCAATAAAACTGGCGGCTGAAATAAATATCTTTCAAAGAAACAGTATTGATTTCAAATTTCGCGACATAGAAAATGCATTCAAACATAAACAATTGCTGTTACTGATTCTATTTCATGTTTTTCCCTTCAGTTAATTTAATCAAACCTATTTATGTAAATAGGGGTCATTTTGAAACAAGACACACGTTCCATTCATGAACGCTTTAACTTTTTGTGCCTGTGCTTGAATCAAAATCATGACGAATATGTAAATGTGAATGTTCACTTCAATTCGAGTTATGAAATGCAAATAGCACGGATTTCATGAACCTGAAAAGGAACGTATAAAAGTAAAACGTTTCACAATTCGTATGCTGGCTTTAATTATTCATATTTTCTGGCTATTAACCAGAAAGTGTGTAGAAACTAACATAGTAAACGAGGAATCACTGAGTTCTGGTTCTCATATTCATTTGAATGTGCATGACTTAATTATCATGAGGTTTAAACTTAAGCTGGCAAACGTATTTAATGAACGCTTATTTTGCAAGTCTTTCAGTCTTCAGATTCAGTGTGTCAAATTGTCGAAAAAACTACAAGTAAGTTCCGAGAAAATGTAGTCAAATTCAAGGGATGGTGTATTATGTAGATCGTAGTTTATGGCATTTCATGAAATAAATGTATTGAGATTCAGATATGTACATTATTCTAGCCCTTACAATTTTCTCTTTCAATTAACAAGTCTCTCGTTACGTGTCTACAAAGCTTTCAAAACTACTTGAAACTTACTGACGTGGTATTTATATAATCTGGCAACAGTTCGGCAATAGAAGCTTATTGTAACATTTCACCCCAATCCCAATTTCGTGACTTTTATTGGAAACTTGATAAGAATAATTTTTTTAAATGGCTTCAGTCGAAAGCAGTTTTCTCCCTTTACCTTTCGTCGATACTTGGGCTAGAAGAAAGAAAGGGAATACTTTAACCGAGCTCGAAGTCACGTCAAGTTTTTTTGAACACTGTGTCACCCAAATGAACGAGGTCGAATGGCAGCCGTTCCAACTCCACAACTTGCCCGATCCAATTCCGGCGAATCCGAAGGGGAGGTTATTTGGAAAGTGCCACGTGATTCGGTATAGAAGTCCATTCGATTTCCATTTAGTATTCCTGGACGGTAACAATCCAGAAGAGTATCCCGAATTTAATCTGTGCCTTTACAACTCGGCGTGGACGCAAATTCTTGTCAACATTTTGAAGGATGACAAAGATGAAAGCATGGACGAAGAGAGAGCATTGTCGAAATTTTGTTTTGAAAGCACTGAAGAACTGTTCACTGGTTTATCGCATCTTCTGGGAAAATTTGTTCTGTTCCTCTATCACGCTTACGGAATCACTAATCCCGAATCGCCAGACAGAGTCGCTGCAAGGAAAGAGTTGAGTCAAGGAGATCTTGTAGTTGCAGACGTGTTGAGAGGTGGTGAGAATGACATGGAGAAAGTTTGTTACCGAGGAGTGGTCGTCGAAAAATTGGAGAGATTTTCCCATGAACATCACCAGCCGTTCAGGATTTATCTCATCGACATCGGTGAAATGATGATTGTGGAAAGGAAATTCATGAGACCGCTGCCGAAGGCGTTCGTGGGATTTAGACCAATGGTGAGATACGACTTAAAAATATAATTATTACTACTGAAAATATATTTCATAAATCATGCTTCATATTTACCTATTTAATGCAGGCAGTTAAGTGTGCTCTTCATGGTATCATGCCAATTGGCCCAGACTGGAACCGAATAGCTCGAGAGGAAATGAAAACAGTAATGAAGTCCATGAATGATGGAAAATTAATTGCCGAGTTTCGCTGCGATTTTGGGTAAGTTGATTGCTTTAAAAACGCTTGAAAATATCAATTGAAACTTGAAAATCAATCAATTGAAAATATCAATATATGAAAACATTCATTTTATTATTTTGCTCAAAGGACTACGTTACAACCATCTGAACAGAAGAGGAACTTCGAGTCGACTAGTGATCACCTTCATAAACTTCTGAACTCGACTCCCCATTTTGTGGAACTCACATTCGTCTCCAATTGGCCTAAAGTAAAGCCTGTCAACTTTTCATCCCATCTTTTGGAGAACAAGCTAGCAATCGAGTGGACTCTAATTCCTAACCGTCGCTACCTCCGTTCTCCCTTTCCTCCTGTGAATAAAAATGACAAAAAGAAATCTAAAATGTCAAATCCTCCAATCACGCGCCTAGAAGCCCTTTCCTTAAGCCAAGGGAATCCGTTCAAAGTTAAAAGTCTTCACCCAGACGAGCTCAGGTTGGAAATTGATGGATGTTTCAACCTCAACAAGCGTCTGGAAGAACAAGTTTTCGGAGGTTTAGTCCCTAAAAACATCTTCGCCATCAAAATACACGATCCAGAGAATAAGAAGGCTTTCCCTTCGGTGCCTAAGGTTTTCCATAAAGGAAAGGAGTCAGAACCACGCTAAGGAAATTTTTGTATGAATTATCTAGACGTATTATTTAGACAAAGTGGTAGATGATGGATTTAATTAGTCTAGAAGAATAGATAAAATTTTTAGTGAAAAATTATTTAATTAGTTAGTTTAACATATGATACAAGTGGCAAGGTATGTATGTTGTGGTATGTATTTTATGTAGAATGTAGGTACGCATATTAATAAGGAAAATGATGCAACCTATAATCAAACATGTCTGGGTGAGTTATCAAGAATTAGTAAAGAGGTTCGCGATGAATAATTTGTTTAATTATATTTTGATAGTTACGTGAGCTGGGTTTTTGAAGAGGAAAAACTCTCATTTTTGTCACAAGTTTTTTTGTCTGAGAAATGCGTCGTCGATTAGTTATGAAATAATTTAATATTTCAGACGGAGAATAAAGAGCAACATTGTTATTTACACGGGAGAGAAAAAACCATATTATCTTTGACTGGAAAAATTTAAATCATAGTAATACTCTTTAACCACAGTTTTAGTCCGTAAACATAATATTGAATGTTGAACTATGTATAAATCAATTTAATTGCCGCTGGTAAGTTCCATCAGTTGATGATTGGTCCATCTCCATTGTCCATTCATTCATCTATCCATCCAGTGAACACACGAACGGCGCATGCACGTTCATTTAAGCTAATACAATGCATACCTAATTTTGTGTGGTTATGCATTTTTGCATGCTGCTTGCTGCTTTTCCAAGACCACACACAAGCTCCGCTCGCTTCGCTATCATGGCCTTGAGCCTTCTCGGTGTTCATCGTTTTGTTTTTATGCATGCTGAAATTTTGTCATTTTTCCTCTATCGCTTCGTACAGGCAGACAGACGGACTGATAATGCAGCACATGTTGTTCAGTGTTCATTTGCCAATGATACGATAACCTGCCAATTTAATTACGATCAACCTGCTTTCCCCAAAAAAATCAAACATCTTAAAATAAAAGTTATTGCGGATTTGTTAGACTGGATTTCATTCATTCGCCGTCACGCGTTTAAATACGACTGCCGACTTCTAGCAATTAGTGAGATTTGACATTTGAAGTGATCAGGAACGTCTTGATATGGACTCGGACAAAGTTCTACTTTTGGACGGAGGATTCTCCAACGAACTGAAAAAGAAATGCTCGTATGACGTTGACAAGGAATGCCTCTGGACTGCTAAGGCGTTACTCACCGACACTGACGCTGTGACTGCAACTCACCTAGAGTATTTAAAAGGTAAATTGTAAATCATGATTTTATTGTTATCGATAGTAATGGTAATGCAATTTATCAAATACTAAGTCTCATATAATATGTATTCACGCATGATATGATTTCAGCGGGTGCCGACATCATCGAAACTGCCACTTACCAAGCTACTTTAAAAGGGCTGAACGAGTCGCTCAACATCCCTTTGAATGAATGCGAGGAAATCATTTCGAACTCAGTGACTTTAGCCGAGAAAGCCGTAAAGCAATACAAATCCCTTGAAGAGGATGGACTTCGACTGCGACAGGACAGGCTCAAGACTGAAAAGCTTCCCCTCATCGCTGGTTCCATTGGACCTTACGGTGTGTATCTTCATGATGGCTCAGAATACAATGGCAGTTACATCGACAAAGTTTCTGAGTCAGACATTATTGAATTGCATGCCAAGCGAATTGAAATACTCGCAAAAAGGAAGGTAGATCTGCTGGCACTGGAAACGATGCCGTCGCTTAAGGAAGTTGAGATTCTTTTGAAGCATTTGGAGAAGCAGTGTAATCAAACCAAAGTTTGGGTGTCGTTCACATTACAGGTATGAATTGATTGGATGAAAGTTATGAAATGTCGTAAATCGCTTTTCATTAATCAAATTGAAATTAAATTGATATTTCAGGAGACTGATCCTTCCAGAACGGTAGGGGGCGATTTAATATCGGATGCGTTCAAAACTGTGTCAAAATATCCATTTGTATGGGGCTTTGGGGCAAACTGCGTCAATCCTTTGAATATTTCTAAGTTCCTACGCGTAGCGTCAGCTGCCAAAAAGGAAGCTGGAGAGGACGGAAAACGAATAAGATTAATGGTTTATCCAAACGTTGGACATACCTGGATTTCTGGAAAAGGGTAAATAAAATTACTTTAATTTGCGACTTCATCTATCATTTGCGCATATGAATATATTATGTACTATTTTTGGAAACATGAAGGTGGTCCGATGAGGAAGTTCCATCACTCTCCAAGTATGCCAAAGAATGGCTGGAACTAGGAGCAGGAGTTTTGGGGGGTTGCTGCTTGGTGGGACCTGATGAGATCAAGAAACTTCGAATAGTCGTAAATGAATGGAATTTGTGGATATAACATGTTTGCGTAGCAAACGAAACCCCGTGAGTCTGATGAACTGAACTGAGTAATCAAATTGTTCTTTTAACCTCCGGATTGCGATTTATATAATTCATGAATTATAGTTTTATTGTTTTTACTATTTCGTGGACAAAATGAATTACGATTAGTCAGTACAGAAAACACGAAACCTTAATCAGTTATAATTAATTATTTACAAAGAGATCTGTAATCACATTTTAGTTTTCCCTGTCGAATTAGAATAAAATAATCTTACGTTTACAACCTTTTAATTTTAAATCTTCGTACAACATTGAAAGCATCTTCTTGACATACTTAGTTGTTGGAGTCAGTGTGAAGATTCTACTGAAGCGTTCACTTTTTAAACGCTACCAAAACAGATAAAAACTGCGACATCAAGCCGTTAAGGTTTTTTTACTGATGACTGACTTTTTACTGACTAATGTAGGTTTGCCATTAAATATCGAAATCGAATGACCAACACTGGTTAGCAAATTAATCGCTGTCATCATGATGATTATTTGATGAGTGTGAATGGGCATGAAAATTTAGAGGAGTTTTGGTGTCCTCATCCTCGTCAGATCCATAAATGATGTCTTCATCGCTGTCATTCACCATTGAAAATGAGGGATTGTCCTTTGTAATCTGCGAAGCTGTAAATTATTACAAAGAGGTGAAAGGGATCAATTATCGTTTGATACACCATCCTCCTGCTAGGGAATTTGTCATTTTGTGAGTGATCCCCAAATTAAGTGCATGTATAATTATCCAATAACTTATACATAAATGTAGTTTCAATTTTTTATGAATTCCTTGAACAAACCAGTCGTTAAAACGTAATAAAACTGCACAAACATTGGCTAAACTTTAAATTTATTTATGTTTACTCTGTGAAATCCTAAATAAACGACTCCAACTTACCATTGTTGAGAACTGCGGATGATGATGGAGAATAAACATAGACCATGGTGAACACATAAAAGTTAAGAAGGCCATAGAAGCACATAAATTCGGCCGAAGATGAGTATTTTGTTGACAAGTCCGACACGAAGTGATCCTCCAAAATGTCCATCCCAAACCGTAGGTATGAAATCGCTATTGTCAGTTTCGCCACGACCAGCAACAAGCCCGTGAGGAATTTCAGTCGGAGATCTGTAATTGGTTTTTGATTGATTATCACCGATAGGAATCATCATGAATGACATTATTCAAGTTTGTCCATGAAAATATAGCGTGTCTCGCCCAACAAATATGGGTTTTATTATTAGCTTCTCATTGAGATTCTCAACAATGTCATCAATTTCAACAATAATAGATTATTATTTGTCCCTTAAAAAAATTCTAAACTCACCAAAATATGGCATGGAACGCAGCTCACTGTAAGCCTTCAGGATAAGGTATAGCAAGTACAGAACATAGCAAATGCCACAAATGCAGAAAAAGTTTTTCAGTTGCTGAAATGAAAAAAGTGATAACTCATTTGGTAATTGGTTCATTAAATAAAAAAATGACATAATAAGGATCGTTTTCATTCGTTTACTTCAAACTTCTCAGTCTCCACCATGTAACTGTACGTGGGATCCTTGACTGTGTTTATCTTTTGCCATGATGCCAGTATCATTGCGGAGACCCAGAGTGATCCGACAAGGATGCATTTTGGAAGATAGAACGTTAAAAATCGCCTCTCCACCTTTGAAAATCATTCGTCGCATCAATTTTAAGAAGGATCTAATCTACCAAAGTACCAATATTTCGTAGGTAGGTGTAGCCGTGTAGCTTTTTCATTTTACCTGTCGCAGTCCATGATAAATAGAAAGCCAAAAGAGTAGCACGGCCGATAAAAACGAAACTTGGAAGATTGCGTCAATCATGCCAAGGAGGGTCGAGTTCACCAGAAACATCAATGGGAACAAAGGATCTAACAATTCAATTGTAATTAGTGATGTAATAATGTAAGAATAATCTGCAAAGCTTAATTCCACCATCACGGATACATTTCTTAGCCTTCGTGTGTGCAGATAATTGGATCCAACAGAATTCTTAACATTTTTCATTTCATTAGCTCGTTTGTGCAAGTTGTCATTGATTCATGCAATAAATGTACCTACTATTACATCAAAAATCCCAAACCTAATCCAAACCTAATGCTGCATTTTAAACGAAACTGCAATGGCAAGTAATAATAATAATGGCACTTGTTTTGTTTTTGAGCCATTGTCGCATTTTCCCCTTGATTACAAACTACAAGGTAATAATTAAGACATGTATAAATGTCTTAATTAAGCTGATAACTTACTTGTCATTTTTTAAAAATAATTGTGGCGGCTTTGATTGAACTGTCTTTGACACCATATAGCCCTTGCTCCAAGTCAATAATACATACATAAATACATGGTCATATTTATTCATGCACTATGAATCTACGAGTTTTGTGCATATCACATCATGTGAATTATATTTTTTAGTAAAATTGCGTGATTAACGTGAAATACTGATTGCAGAGCGTAACATATGAATTTCAATCAGAACTTGGGCATATCATCAAAAAAAACTTATTTAAAGTAACGAATTTCCTATTTTTCGATTTGGTACCTAAAATTGAAGTACTTATCACGTTAACTTTTTGAAGAAAAAAATGTATACTTACTATTGTAGAGAAACAACATGGGAAGAAGAATCGACATCCACTTCTGCTCAATTGACCAGTCAGCCAACACATACTTTCTGAGGGTGAACATGAACCAGCACTGAAGAAATGACAAATATCTCATCATTCATCATCACAATCATAATTTTAATGAGTATCAACAAAAACTTCGTGAATATTAAAAGTCTTACAATTCCAATGAATATTTGATTTGTCTCATGTTGTTTTAGTGTCAAAATGTTAAAATACTCAGGAAAATATAATTCATATTCCTCCACTTTCTAGAATTAATAAAAGTTGCAAAGATGCACTTTTACTACTCTATCTTGACCAATGTGGACTTCATCATCTCAAAAATGCATCAATCACGAAGTAGAAAAGACTAAAATATCGCACTTGCACTCTGCACTGCATTATTTTTCACAAGAATGTGACATAAATGTACATATTTCAAAAAGTGTTGGAATGTGCCATAATATACAATAATGTAAAATTACAAAATCATGAAAGACCTTTGGTCAGGGCGCTAATGAATCCCACAGCAAGTTTCTTATAAATATGCGAAAAATATGCTTCCTCCTCTCTACACTCTCATGATTAGAAATCATTGCGGGTGTTTCTTTGTTTCCTAATTCATCTGCCATTATAGTTGTGAAATCCGATGTTTTAATTGAAAATAGCGTTTGCGCATACTGTGCAGTACATGAAAAAAACTTACCGTGATCGCAAAACTGACTGTGGAGTAAATGAAGCGAAATGACATCTCCATTTGTGTGAAATTTGGGTTGTACGTCTTGAACTGATTGTAATGGACATGATATTTCGCAGTTGTGTACAAATCATCAGCATTGTAACAATGATTTCAATTGATGTGAAGAGAATTGCAGTTTTTTGTGAGCGTTCATTAGTTTCGTGGGTGGGCCACATCGAAAATCATCGTTTGGTAAGGAAGGGTTGAAGATCACATGAAAAAAAACAACAACAAAAATACTTACATGAATTTACAATGGATCAATCATCATCCTACTCATTACGTTATGGTTCATCATTGTCGTCGTCATCATCCTTTAAATTGTTATTTGTGTGTATAGCACAGTGACAACAATGACACATAAAAGGTTTTAAAATGTCCCATTCAACTTTGTGTTATTATAGGACCTAATGACTGCACTGGACTTCTGATTTCAGACACAAAAAAAGAATGAATGAGAAAAATAAATCCAACATCCAAAACAAGTAGCTAGACAAAATAAATGCTCTGCCTTATTGAATGTTCTTCGCTTCGTTAGTCTACAATCTACAACCATATTTGCAAATATTCAAAGACAATGGAAGCAAAGTGCTTGTAGGGCTACGACTTACTGAGCAAAATACAGGAGCCAATAATTAGTATTCCAATAAGTATTGACAAGAAAGGACAGCTTCATTTTCTTACGTAAAAGTGGACATCTTTAATATGGTAACGTTCATGAACTCCTTTGAGGTCTGAGAATCTCACGACGATGAAGTATTTGGCAAAATCAATGAATCCCAAATGCATGATTGTGAAGGGCTCGCACTCCCCGTGGCACTTGAGATGTCGTGACCGCTTATTAGACGTGTTTAAGATTTTCACTACCGTCCCAGTTGAGATTCCGTACAAATCCAATGAGATCATGAAGGTTTTCTCAAAAGAGTCGTCTGCATTTAATTAACGAATGTATCAAACTTGCAAATAAATCCCCTTTCAAAAATGAATATTGTAGATTTAGTTAGTGCATCAGAGTATGGGCTTTTACCGTCTTTGCTCCTCTCAATTTCCAATCTCGCGAGTAACCAAAGTTGCTGATTGTATGTGGTCAATGAAGGGGACTTTAATACAAATGGCCCAGAAGACATGTCGGTAACGTTGTCCAGGACTGATGCTTGGATTTCCGATTCGGTTGTGATGGGAGGTCCTGTAGTAATAATTACGACAAAATCTATAATGAAGGACTTAAGGAGCAATTTGGATCAGCCATTGTCAGTAATACGTAATACTACAATTAGTGTTTGCATGAGGTTGTACGAATCAGTTTTGCGAAATGCAAAATTGAACTATTAAAATGGAAGTGAATGTCATTGAGGTTCAGATTCCAAGTCTGTATTGATGGGAATATTTGCAAAGTCACGACAAGTAACTTCTGAGATTACGTAGAAAAAATTCGTGATAGGATAATCTCAATTTCAGAAAATTCATGATATCGTAGCTAAAACTCTTCCTGAATCTATGTATTTTGCTTTTATGATATACATTTGTAGTTCAATACATATTTCAAAATCTTGCCTTCAACTAGGTACATGAGCCGTAACAAAGAATTGATTATTATTGATGAGGTATCATTCAAGTCAACAGGTGTAAATCTTCAAAAACTGCATTAATAATTGCTCTAAAAGACTCTCATTCATGCCTAAAGGTAAACTACTAAAACTCACCCACGAGACCAATGAAGACCACAAGTCCGAGAGCAACAAAAAATCCCATGAAAATAATCACGAACTCTCGTTTATGCATCGTGTACAATTTCATCTGCACAGACCTGTCAAAAAAGGTAAGGAAGATCGAAAGAGAACAAAATTATGACTGCGGAAACGACACGTCTGAACGACTACACTCTTAGGTAACATGTTATTAAACGTAATCAATGAATATTTTGATGACTTGAGAATGTGTGCAAACACGGGTCTCAAGTTATAAAACCTTACCTTTCGCATCGGTCATGATGATATGCTGGAGCCAGATAACGGTCGAAAACGCCAAATAAATCACAACATTTCAACGGCATCGCAGCCTTTAGTCTATTCAATCCACCTTTGGGAAAATAGTATGAGTACCCTAATGCGCCGTTTCCTGACTCCATGATTAAGCGGAATAAAATTTTATGCGCTTTCTTTAAAAAAAGATTTCTGTGATTTATTCCTGTTGGATTTATGAATATGGCTTGAAAACTTGCGATGATGGTTATGATTATTGTTATGTATAATATTATGAACTTAAAATTATGGAAGGAAGAATTTCGCAAGAATTTAAAAGGCGTGAAGAACAGGTTGTATTAGCAAACGCACTACGTCAACTTGTTGTGATTTCTACATTCTTCTTTCGTTCAATAAAGTT
The DNA here is from genome assembly GCA_027744415.1 of Seira ritae. Taxonomy (NCBI): domain Eukaryota; kingdom Metazoa; phylum Arthropoda; class Collembola; order Entomobryomorpha; family Entomobryidae; genus Seira; species Seira ritae. The sequence continues at coordinate 28,330 of JAHZNI010001107.1, forward strand.
CCATATGTGCGTAGGCAGAAGGAAGAAGAGAGGGTGAAATGCAAAATAAATGCCAGTCAATATCATACAAGCGAAGAAAGTAACGCAAGTAAAAGTTCTAGATCTCCCACGCTGAGAAATATGAAGTGGAAAAGTGGATCGATAAACCTGGCGAAAGTGTGTGTATCATAGAGTTGCGGTAGATGCATGTAGGTATGTATGCTCTTAGTCTTAGCGCACGGATGGCTTCTGTATGAGTCGCAGTTCATAAATATGATACTAGCGGTGACGGTCATGAGAATTCATGGAAATGAGAATTCGACTCCAGTTGTTACATCAAGGACTCGACTCTACTGAAATTAGATTATATCTTGCTCGATGAAATGATCTCATTGCTTTTACTGCTTTTTTAAGCTTTATTGTATGTATTTAGTATATGGAAAAGTGAGGAACTTTAATGCTTCATAAAATTCAAAATTTTATTTAACCTTCAACCCAAACAAACCCGAAGTTTAAATGCTTATAATAAATTGTATAGCATGTCAAATGCCATCAATAATTAATATATATTTTACATGACAGTCAACTTGTATGTAAGACTAAACAAAAAGACATTCGATCAAAACTCCGAAATTCCGTTCATTCACCTTAAAATTGATGATATGATAAGCAAATGGAATATTTAGGCAAAACTTTCAGTTTGTATCGGAAGTTACATTGGTTTTTTTTTTTAACTTTCAAAATCCAAATGTTTTTTTTTATTTCAAGAGATAAAAAGTTCCCACGTTGCAGCTTACAGTCAAGAATCAAGTCCTTTAAAGCCGTTGAATTTCAAACAACCTTACTTCCGTCTCCATCCAAATTGGGGGATCGTGATTTCTGCAAATGACAAGAAAAACTAAATCATTTTCCTGGTTTACATAATTAAGCATATTTACATGCCTGAAACGGTTTGATCTGATTGATGACACAAACAGAACAAGACCAACAGCACACGCCAAGTGCCAATGCCAAGATATGTATCAAATTGTATTGGTTGGCGATGGAAAGGAAATACGTGAAGAAATGGGGACAGCGCTTTAGAATAGCGACCAGTTTTAAAATAATAAGATTATCTATGCATCCCACATCGTTTGAACTGGATTAAGAATATTTTCATGTATCTATTCCCTATACACAAAATTATAATTACCCTATCGAATCGCTTTACGTGGTGTGATGGTGGTGAAAAATTCTGCGATTCTATATGTTCGCGGTTCATTTCTTTCCCATGTACATATGATCTTACGAAATGAAAAAACCACAAAAGAATTGTATTTTGGTTTCTACAAACACCTAAAACATCTTTCTCATTAGAGTTACATACTTTATACAGCCAAGATTAAGTCCGAGGCGGCTAATGTAAACTAATTTTTGCGGCATGCATGCAGAATAATGTGTGTGCAAAGCATTATCGTGACTCATAAATTGCGGGTATAAATTTGTAGCAGTCAGTCAATCTTACTTTCCTCACTATATCACGACTAACCGGCAACACAAAGGATGAAGAAGAAAGGCAAATAAAAAGCCGATGATTAAGCCCATCTTTATCCTGTAACCCTTCCTTACGCAATAATAAATGCATTTAAAGCTGCATGAACAAGTAAATATGCAACAAGAATGATATGAGTTTAGCGATCCATTGTCTACAGGATTTTTTTTGTTGTTCTTCATTTATATTACTACTACACTGATTTATGAGCTTGTGTGATAAGTTCTAAGAATAGATTTTGCATGCAGCAGCAAACGATTTCAAAAACTTCTTCCCTATAGATTGTTACGTGACCAGTTTGAAATTTGTGTGGCCTAAAGTGTTTCCGAAAGGGAAATGCTGCAAACACGCTGTGCGACTTGCCAAACTTAAAGTGTGATAAAAAACAACATCGTATGCCCTACAATACTATGCTGCAATAACAAGTTATATTGATGCATTGTTTTTGCAAATTAAATTATTCATTTTTACATTACATCTTCCTATCCCCATTATTGATGTGTATTGTCACTTTGTCTTAATTTTTTAATTCATGCGGCCGACAAAAAATACTAACGTAATCTTTTCATGAGGTGTTGTTAGTCTTTAGTTCTTACTTAATCATCACCAGCATTTATATGTAAATACACTAACTTCACTGAAGACAAATAAGATGGTTTGTCATCAGTTCCCCAATTTTAGACTTACCGTAGGTAAATAACTCCCCAGAGGTAGGTTCGGAACCACATTGTTGTTCCACTATTCGCCTGATACTTCCTGATAAGGATGGGGTGCGGGACTGGTAAAAGGCCAACTAGGGTCCCATGTTGCAAAAACTTCAAAATTTCACTTTCATCTGTCAAACCCCTAGGCAAACAGAAATAGACAAAAGGTTTTATTTTCAGTTCTCCCTTAGGAATATGCTTGAGTAATTATATTGCATAGAGATCTTCCCTCCCGGCTAGGTTTGACTCAATATATGTGTCAAGCGAAGCTAGGAAGGAATTATTCATGCATTTCAAATACTCACGCGAAACCACACAAGACATGCTTTGCATAATTTGATAAATGATTACGGACGGACTCGTCAAAATGCGAATCTCTGTATTAATCATGTGCTGCGAGATTCTAACGATTGTTCCTCTTTTCGCTATTTTTGGTGTAAAAGAAAATCCGAGATGTGTGGGTATTGCAGTTTGTTAAGAAAATTGGCCATGTTTTTCCTGCAAACTTGCCGAACTTTACAAAAACATATATAGCACTTCTCAATTAGCCATTGCAATTGCAGTTTTCTTTATCGGAAATCGTGATAATAAAATTAAGATTCATCATGATAGTTCAATTATCTCTTTGGAAAGAAAATTGGCTTTTCAAATTAGCTCTACTTTTCCATAATTCTTTTTAATGGGCATAAAAATCGGCGCTTGTAATTGGGTAGCATCATTATCATTATCGCACCTAGACATGTGTACATAACGTAAAAAAAGAAATTAACTCTTTTTTTAATCAATCGCGAGGAATACAGTAAGTAGGCATGTTTCTGCTTGTCAACAATCTCTCAGCATGTAAGTAGGTATGTATGCTAATAGCTTCGTATGCAGAGAATTATAATTACTTAATGATAGCAGCGGCATAGCACTTTAAAACTTAATGACAATAAAACACAATTATTGCAAATTGGAATACCTTACCTAATGCACTATATAATACCAATACTACAACTCCAAAAGGAATCGTGATTGTAATGAGCTGCAACTGCAGTACAATATCGCCACTAAAGACAACAATAAATTTGTAATGAATGAATTCATGCGATGCTACATGCTCATTCAATGTATTAAGAGTAAAGTTAAAAATAAGATAGAACAATACGTGAAATAGCTAATGAGCTTGAAGAAGTGGCTAATAAAAATATTTGGAGATGGAGGGAATTGTGTAATTCCACTTGAAACATTGAATACTTCATAATAAAAAACCTCATTTCTGATAAGAAGACAAGACAAAACCAGGCCCAAAAAAGACAGAAATACAACTTGCGTGAATGGACTTGGAAAAAATCGGCGTTGCAAGCGTCAAGCTAGGTGACTGTTTATATTTAAGTAATTTTTCTCGGAACTTTATAAAAAAATATATGTCAAGCCATCATCGTCATGTCAGACTAGGGCAATGAGAATTTATGCAAATTGTTATGACTTAATCGTTATTACCGCTGTTTTTATATAAAACGATTGTTTAGTCAACTGAACAATATGTGGTCCTTCTTACTCAATGATCGTTATGTTTTTTTCCTCCACACTTCTTCAATGAGACGAAATGCATAATATATTTTTAGGTAATGTATTTAAATAAATGGATTTGGCACCAATAAAAACTTTCCAATTTCAACTGATTGCTTTACATTCTGTCGATCCTTATTAAAATAAACATTGGTCTCTCTAGCGAACACATCAGCGTGCAAAGTTAATTGTCGTTCATTAAGGAAACTTAATGACTTGTCTTCGCCGGCTTTCATAGACAAACAAAGAGTTTGCTGATGTTGATGGTTACACAGTATGGTAAGGATACAAAATTGAATGTAGGAAAGTCCCCTTACAAAACCAAGCCCTAAAAATCTGCTTACTTTATGGCCATCAATAAGCAATCGAAAAACAACGCGGTCACATTTGTGAAGTGATAATCATTGACTGATGTTCAAGATTTGTTTATGGTTATGCAATCAATTTGTTTCGCTAAATGATTTATCAAGTTTGGTCATTGCAATGCGATAATTGGTAAGCAGTATCGATAATTGTGTTTTTTATCCTCTTCTCCCCTTAAGCAACCGGACTGAAATAATATTGTGTTAGAAAGCCATACTATAAACTGTAAAAGTGCAATGAAATCTGGCTACTCTCACTCTCATCAAATTAGCATTAATCATAATAAAATTTTACGATTGTTATTAAAAAAGATTACTCACTTATCAATGCAAATCTTTTCCACTTGTGGAACAAGCACCTGCAGCAAACGCATCACAGTCTGTAGAGGAAGCTTTGACTTCCAACCCTGGACCCATTCAGGACTCGGGGACCACTTACCTTCGCTCTGAACACATAAACAAACATAAAATTCAAGATAAATATCAGCATTAACATTTCAATTTTTATTTAATCAATCTCAAGTATTTCACGTGTCATGTCATCATACTCAATTAAATTTGAGAGCGTTAGTTTTAACGATAGTAATTTTAGAGAATTAGGGCTGTAGAAATAAAAACAACTTAGTAAAATGAAAATCTTGCGAAAAATTCCACCAATTAATTTTCACTCATTAAAATGTTGTGAACCAAGTGAATACCAACAATCCAATTGATTCTAACCATTCTATTACTGCGATGTCCTTTACGTCATTTTATCTCGAGTTTTGCATTGCCCCATTAAAAAGGCTACATTACAAATATTTTTTGATATCACACTTCTTTTGTCTTTTTATCAAGTTAACTTTAAAAAAATATTGTCCTTGTGACCAATTTCATCTCTTTAGATTGAGTGCAAGTCCTTGCCTCCTCCATTCCTCATTTACCTACTAACGCTATCGATTTCATTACAGATTCAGGAATGCAGTAGATTCCTAGTATTAAAAATTGATAGGTCAAGCGAAGCAATATGAGCATGTCGCTATTTTTTGATAGACTGCGAAATTGACATTCATTTTCATTCTATCATTCTTCTCGATCGGAAAAAATTTCGACAAGTGACACTAGAAAAAAAGAGCGCAGTGTTGTATAGTAATACTGTTTTCATCTTCCTTTGTACTTTTGTATTTTAATCAAAAGTAAAAGAACATGAAATACGCATAAACGCCTCATAAACGTGATATCGGCCAGCATGCATAATGCAAAACCTCTTGAATAGTGGTAATTTGCAAGATTACGATGATGATGAGGACAAAGCTGAGCTACGTCTTCTTGGACGGGGAAGGAGGGATGGATTGAACAGGAGAACAGGTAGGTAGATTTGTTTATGATGTTTTCGACAGACAACAAGATAGTTTTGCACATCAAATCATAGAAAAAATAATATGGGACAAAAAATGTTTTCATTTCTTACCTGTGATGAGAGCACGGAGANCAAATCATAGAAAAAGAAAAAATAATATGGGACAAAAAATGTTTTCATTTCTTACCTGTGATGAGAGCACGGAGAAGGATCTCTGCATTTGATTCGTAGCAGACCCCCCATGAGGTCCTACCGCACTACCAGTCTGATGCTGATTTCGTGAAGATTTCAACCCTGGTGATTCCTTTGACAGTGGCATACTTACAGATCGTGCCATTTTTGAACCACTTGTTGTCGATGAGGAATTACTATCTGCCAATGTTTGACATTGATTTTTCCCACTTGTCGACGCAGAGGATTCCTTCTTCGTTTTGCATAAAGTATCCTCATCTGCATTTGTCAAATGCTCTGGGCTATCCATTCCCGCGATAACTTCCTTGAAACGAGAGGAGGAACAAGGGTCAGTTGGGCTCGTTGGGGGGCTTGTGGCCAAACCATTCCCAGTGCATCTAGTCAACTGATTCAGTTGCGACAATGAAGGATGAGCACTCTCCTTTTCAGTCATCTTCTCAATCCCGGGCAAAGTCGCTAGGCTAACTTTAAGCGTTCCAGGTTCTGCGGGCATAGCGGGATGCGATCCCTCCATGGAGGGGGAGTCAGGCTGGGAGTGCAAGCTATCCGTGGAAGGTTTTCTCTCCTTGTCTGCTGCTGCAGCAGAAGATGTGGAAGCATTTTCTTGAGATGATGATGAGCCCTGCGAATTCTGATTGTTTGGATCCATATTTTCCTTCAAAAGGTCTAGCTTCCCTTTACTTGGCTTCTTGATCAAGGGCGACTTTCTCAAGAGTGATCGATTTATACTTGATGAGAGGAAATCATTGTCATATAAAAAAAATATATTAATATCATCTAAAGAAAAAAGGAGCACAACACAGGACATTAAATTGTAATTTCTTCTTGAATGAGTTCACTTTAATGAGAAGTTGTTTGTGTTTTGCCATTCTTTCTCGACATTGTCGAATGCATAGCATAGGCATTCAAATAAAATTCTGTGGTCACGAACCAAGGATTAAGTTTCAATATCAAATGCATTTCTGTACTTCTTTATTTTGCGTTTGCCGATAATGTAATGCAAATATATAATTTTTTTTTCAATGCTGGTAACAGGACTTATGGTTTCAAATAATGAAAAGAGAAAAAATTATGTCACGAATATTCATTTCTTTATTATTTTGCGGGCCGCTTCTCTCAACCTCAGCCTGTTTTGTCGTGAGATGATTTATCTTAAAATCGCTACTCCGTACAATGATTTACATAAAATATCGCTTCATGCTTCATGTCATGAAGTCATGGATGAGAATCTAGTCAGGTGTTAGAATGATGAAGGGCGTAAATAAAAAGCCAAAGCCAGCATGATCTATTGATTACATGTAATAGAATAAGCTATTATCACCGGCCATTTACCTTAATCACAAAATAACTTAATTAAGCCGAGATAAGAAATTTGAATAGAGAGAGAAAATACAAAATAGGTTATTCTTACATTGATCTGCTCTTGCATCATTCAAATGATACAGGATTGGGACGAGGATGTCGAGAGCGTCGCTGGTCTTGAGGACGAAGTATAAGAATTTCTGAAAGAAGGGACAAGAATTGCGTTTGTCATGAGAAGTTAGGTACTTAAAACATTAATTTTTCGTTCAGAATTCAGTCGCAGAAGGAGAGAAAGCATTTCTCTACTAAACATATCCTTACGCTCAAGCTTATATTTACTATCATACCCTCATCAACTATTTCGTTAATCAGCACTCAATTCAATGATTTTCAGTCCTTTTCAGGTATCTGTTCTTTACTCAAATTCCGTTTCAACGTAAATCTCGACTCATGGCGCATTAATACATACATTTTGAACTTAATTTTCAAGGTCCGAAGAATTTTTTTCAAATGCTCCTCATATTAATTTAGTGTCAATATTTTTACCTTGTTATAGTCGCAAGTTTTCCAGAAGAAGATCAGCAACTCCTGATGAAACTGTATTTTCTTCGTGGAATTCGGAAGATACGTTTGCTGCAAAGGGTTGTTCAGAAGTCTCGTAAAGCCCCGAAGAATAAAGTAAAAGTCTTCCTCTCGATGAATTCGGGATAGGTAGTTGATAAACAAATTGTCCATGTTAGGTTGTGTCTTGAATGGAAAACATTACTACACGTTATTTTCACAACTTTCGATGTAAACATTTAGGACTTAAGGCAATTTTATAATTACTGATTACGTCAGATTATTACGTTATAACACTTCTAGAGTAAGCAACACCTAAAGATGTTAGATTCTAGGCTTAGGCTAGTTAGATTTTCAAATGTGCTTAATGCCTTAAACTAAAACTGTAATTTAAGATGTGCGGAAGTCTACAAAAAAATCATCATTTTCCTTTAAACTTGCCGTCGCAAAAAGAGCCCGCTTATTGTGATTTCACACAATTCATCATACTTATTCGAAATCTGAACAATGCAATAATGAAATGCACCAATCGGAACTATTACTAGCAATAATTACACCATACGAAATCCCAAAGTTTACATAAATTGTTGTACAAGACAAGTAATTACGGAAAGACATAAGAAAATAAGAAAAGAGGAGTTTCATCTAAAAACTAGTAAAAGAATTGAACGTAAAGAAAGGTATTTGTTAATAGTTTTAAAAGCTTAGTCTTAGGCAAGACAATGAGCAAAACAGGAGTCTAGAAGATCTACAAAGAAGAAAAAATCCATCTTCTTCAAACATCAGAAGTTCTGAAAGATGTCTACTTAAAAGAGCATGCGGTAATCGGTAGTTGAAGGCAGACAAGCAATCATTAAATTACGAGAAAGAAAAGGCAGCAACACGACAACCAGCTCAACAATTATTTGGGAGCACGTGTCATTACTACTACACTCATTTTTATTATGAAAATGCTAGTGAATCAATTAAATAAGGGACATCCCTAACAATTTCACGATTTTTTGAAAAACGTGTTTCAATCTTGACAGCATTTCGGCTTTAGCTCAGCCTAATTAATGGTTTGGTATCGGGACAAGCTTTAAAGCTTATCTTAACTTTCAAACCATTTTTTTGCATACATCCTTAAAAACATGGCTTATTATAATGGGCTACCAATTAAAAATATTTCAAAACAATAATTCTACTTTTCTTCTGCAGAAACTAATTATCATGGGTTGAGTACACCTGAAAGCTTTTTTACTTTCATTTTGAAGATTGGAAAAATTGAAATCGTTGAAGAATGAAATCTCTACGGCATGGCATGGCTATGGCATAAGAAAGCACTTAAAAAAACTTACATCTTCCTCAGTTGAGTTGTTCGTGTCGTGATCCAAAACAACGACCAAAACTTGAAGCGCAGCCTCAACAAGTGCCTCTCGATTATCGGTAAAAATCAAGTGGTTGTACGGTAAACCCATTCCCACCGGATCATAAGAGCAGACAACGTTCAGGAGTGAAGTGAAGAGTGGAAGTGCATGTCGATTGTCACTCGATGAAAAGTACTCAATCCACCTATTTGGCGTGAGTGCATCCCCTGAAAAAAGGAGGAAGAAAGAGAACTGTTCATTTATTCATTTATCCACTATTTTTTTCGTGGGAGAGGGGGATGACAAGTAAAAAAGTCCTTTCAAAGGAATCTTCTTGTATTTTTACGCTGTAACAAGAACAAGGCATTTTTATTCGAAAGAATAAGAAATTCGCATCAAAGTCTTTTTTCTTCATCCTCCTGGGAATAATAATGATGATGAGGAGCTTTATCTATTGTTGAAAGTAATCGTACGAGTGAGCAATTTTCTAAATAAGGATGTGGAATGGAAAAACGTCTTTTGTCAGTCATAAAAGGCCATATTTTACTGATGATGCATGCTGCAAGACGCCAAATTCATGCCACCAAATAACATATTTTTTCGAATTGGGATGCATCTTATCCTTCATTGCTAAATGCAATGAATGATAAGTGCTGTACAACTCCACAGCTACCTATTTATTAACTACTGCATAGCATGTGAGTACTACGTCTGAACAATTTCAAGAAACACTAGTGATTAGGCAGTCCAATGACACTTGAATAGACTTTTTTTTGTCACACAAGATAAGGATTATTTGAGTTTATTATCATTGTTAGAAAAAAATGATTGCAGAGATTTTATGGCATCCGCAGAAGTCTCCTTGAGTTAGATAATATTCCCTTTGCCAGCAAGCGATGTGAATAAAAGTTGTTGCGCGTCGCGATTACAAATCGGCGATCGGTCAGTATCGGTACTGCCATTTCTCCCATCGTACAAAAAAAATTCAGTTGTACATTATACTTCTTTTGTATGTGAGCAGAGCAGACCCATCGCCTGTCCATCTTTTTACCAGCTAAACATGTCACCTAAAGCAAGTATTATGTAAATGAATGGACGCAATTTATACTTAGGCTCTTTGAAGGGACTATGAGATTGAGATACCGATCTATTTTGGTTTCTTTCAAAAAAGATGATGTCCGTTTGACTGGCAAATCGCCGTCACTGTCGCCGCTGTATAGATATTTTCAACAATGGACTTGAGGCAAGACATGATTAGATGATGGCGTGACATGTGAGTTATTTAAGCTTTCAGTTTCTAATTTGGGTTGACAAACGACAGTGCATTGCATTGCATTCATAGTGCTTAAGTCTACCCGAAGCGGGGAAGGGAGTAAAAGGTGTACGTTACGCTACATATGCATCAGGTGAATTATAAAAGTTTTGCAAAATGTAGGAGGCAAGTACCTATTTATGTATCATTATATTCTAGGCCAATACTTCGATCAGTAAATTAAATGTGTTTTGTCCTAACTCCCCAGCCGTTTATACTTCGATTAATTCTATTACAATCTTCTCACGAACCATAGGATAATTTCATAGGATAATTCATACAATCTGTTTCATAACATAATTTCCAGTGGGCTTTTAAACTCGCATCCTGACGTTCCACAAAGCAGAAACTACAACCTGAAACTGTTTGGAAAATTAAATAACGCATTACGAAACGCAATCAAGTCATTGTCAGTCACTCTACCATTTGTTGACGACCAATGATCACTGATCACACTGTAAGAAATAGCGTTACAAGGAGTGATTTTCTTGCTCCATATAACATTCTAGTTCCTATAATTCTTATTCTTTTATTACCTGCAGAAATTGTGTGCTTCGAAATGTCTCATGAAATAATCGGAACCATTATGATTATCCTCTCGCCTTCGCCTCTTTGCTATTTATCTGCCAGGGCAGGATGAAAACTACATGATACACATTACTATTACATCAGGTTACATCCATGATGATGATGATGATGACATACAGTTGAAAGATTTGTAACATGCTTCCCCATGCGAATTTTAAGCAAAAACAAATGCAACAATCGAATCTGCAAGCCATGCAAGCAGGAAGGCAAATAAGTATAGTAAGCAAACCTTTCGTGTTTGCATAACCCTACAATTATGTACGCATTTTTCTTCAGAGCAATTTTTTCTTACACTTTTTTCAGTTCCGTTATCTGATGATGATGATTCGACTGATTTAACAAATTGCTTGCTTTGCTAGTGATTTATTTTACGCAAAGCTCTTTGATCAGGTGTGATCATGAGATCAAGAGGATGACTATGACTCTTCAAAAAAACATTTTCCTTGCTGATCGTGTTACAATTGTTGATGGTGAGTGAGCAGAAAGAAAATTTGTACACAATTTTGACAGATAGAGAGGAACAGATAAAACAACCCAGTTTTTATTCACGCGGTGTATGATTATATAGTTTAACCGTTTTTGAAATTCGCCGATGAATAAAAAAAGTGGAGGAAAAATGCTTTCGTGATGAATCAAGCGTACTCATTCGTTTCACAGGTGAATGTGATCAACATCACCATCATCCATGATAGTTGTGGTGGTCCTTTTTATGAGAATTATTATGATGGCATAATAGATGGACACAAGTTAACAAGCTTCGCACTGTTGATTTCATCCCTCCTCTTTAGTTGGTCCAAAGACGATAGATTACGTTTATTATGAAAGGAGGAGAAATGAGTCGTGATTTTTTGCGACTTACCAACAGGTGTAATATATATTGTTTCGCTAAAACATGCCAAAAGGAGCTTGAGGATTTCCGTCCGATGCGAGTCATGAGATGGGACGTGGGGTGGTGAGTACGCAAACCCAACTCCTGCCTCCCAAATATATTCGCAACTGTCAATCGACTGTAAATCTTCGGCGCGATCCTGAAATATAAAATTCAAACAGATGCACATAAAAATGAAATTCACGTATTTTATCTCATCACATTTTATGAGTCACTACTACTTGAGCAATATGCACAACCCTTCTCAAAATAATATGTTCCCTTATCAGATGAATTATGTGAGGGAAGGGTGGCAGAGGCAATTTTCAAAAACGCCATTCAAAGTCGAGAAAAAATGTCAAAAAATCACTGACAATAACAAACACCAAGAAGATATGCATTGAACTTTAATAAGTGAAATGATCAAATATGAAGAAATCAAGAGCAATTTATTTATTAATCAATCTAAACAAGTCCAATCTCAATATTTTGAAACTTTTTTTTTGGAAATAACCAGTCAGGATCCTAACGAATTTTTTATTCAAAGATGCTTATGATTACAAAAAATTGGAGCCAATGTAGTGTGGGCAAATGGGAATTGGCCCGTGTACAATATCAATGTTATTTGTACAACATCGTAAATCAATATTTTCTACAAAGAACGTGTACATATCTTTATCGAATTGCTACACCCATAAAAATTCCAATTTAATTTAACTCCTCGTTGAAAATTTCAGTAACACATTCAGTCTGAAATGCAAAGCAGTTTGATAGATTTTTGATCACCGAGGAATTAGCTAGGTTGTTTACCATTCATAAAACAAATGTGGAGACATTGTATTATGATCCTTCCAACCTTGATTGAATAAATATGATATCCACGATTATACAATTGGATAGGTGTAGATAGTCATTTAGAAAGCTGTGAGGATCATTATCATTCACAATATGCAATTTGATGACAAGATTTTAATTGACTTTTTGCAACTTCACTACAACTGCTTGTAACGCATCCTTAAAATTCCTTCAAGTTGTAGCTAGCTATGCATATTCTAGTCAGTAATTCAAAGTGATTATTGAAAAAAGGTATTGACTGATTGCATTTACGATCATCTCTGCTAATATTTTAATAATTTCGATCTCCTCATCAGCATGAACATTTCAATAATGGCAAATTGGTAAACAAAAAAGTATTTTCTTCTTAAGAGAAGAAATTGAAATATTACGAGTACGTGACCAGTTCCGAAAGTCAGATTCATTTTTCATATAGAGTGAGAAGACGAATCATTTGTCAACGTGCTTTTCCCAAGTCCCCTCCAATTCATTCCTTCGCGTCAAAGCGTTAAGAGAAGTCGCCTCTCTCTGACTCATCAAATCAACAAAATGCAAAAAAATGTGTCACCTACTCTCCGTGATTTTTTCAAATACTTTAGCTAATAAAGATTACACACATCACATCTCAAACAAATTAACGGCTACTACAACTAACTGCTACAGCGACACATTTTTCACAAGGTACAAATTACGTTTTTAAAATGTTCGTAATAAACTCCTTTCAGTTTCAGCTAATTTTATCCTACTTTTAAAAACCTCACGTCTTCCCATCACAATGCATTACAAAACCCTTAAAAGTAATATGATATGCAATCAAAATATTTACTCTTTTCTGCGATTTCGCAATTTTACCCATTTTATAAAGTAGAGCTCTGTCATTCTCTCATCTTCATTCATCATCAGCATCAGCACTCACATCTCTCTCCCCCTGATCATCTCTCTTTTACAATGCGCCATATAAAATCCCATCATCGTCACCTCATAATGATGATGGTAATGAAAAGGGAAAGAACCTTGAGTTAGCAGCCACGTAATACTTACATGACATGCATGCGTACATCGTGCCTATTACACATGGCACTGATGACTCCTTTGTCTTTTTTAGAAGAAACGCTAAAAATTATTTTTAAACTGCAGTTACGTAACTGAACAAATCCCGTCGTTAGTCAGTGTTCCCTTGCCAGATACCTCATGAAAGATT